>JBBPTJ010000735.1:0-10967 GCA_038094035.1 Pulveroboletus aff. ridleyi
AGCCAGAAGTGTGTCAGGGGTTGATTGAAAGTATGCCTAGAAGGATTGAAGCAGTGATCAAGGCCAAAGGAGGCCATACCAAGTACTAAGACTCAGTTTACTATGTTTTTGAAACACACTCACATAATTGTCCCAATGAGTGTCAGTTTTGAATTGTATATATCTCCATGGTTTCTGATCCGAATTACATAATTCTTTTACCGGTAGTTAGCCCTGAGTCGGTAGTTCCATTCATACACTGACACTTTGTTTATATCTGTTTGTGTTCAGAAGTTATTTAATAAACAATCAAAATATGCGAAACATTGGGACAATTTTGTGAGTCACTGTATGTAACAGTTGTGTGATTGGGCAAAACCCGAAGGGTTTCAGCCGGAGGCGAGCCCGATCTGTGGATGGTGCGATGAGCTGTGATCCCGATGGACTAGGAGCCTGCGACGCGACTCGCGAGATGCCCATTCACTAGGAGCGGGCATGATGGTTGGTACTCACTTCAGCGTACTGGAGGCATAGCTATGTGGTGGAAGGCCTCAAACATTTCTGGTTCCATTTGCAGGTAGGGTGCGAGAATCAGGGCATGTTCATGGAGGTATACTGTGAATGCATTGCTGGCCCAGCGCCCCATGACCCAAACGACTTCGAACGGTATGCCTTTCAGTAGGTAGTGGAGGGTGCTCCTGATCTGCAGGCTGTGGCCTCTGAAGTTGTTGATTTGTTGCCTTTTGACTATGCTGGCGATGCGGTTGGTGAGGTGTGTCTTTGATAATGGGCATAGGCCTTTGGGGTGCTTCCAGGCGAATAGGTGTGTGTGCTCGGGGGCTAGGTTGATGAGTCGGTGATTTCGGAGCGCTGCTTCTGGGTCTGTGACGCATCCTGGGTGCGGTGTGCAGTGCACTTCCTCGCCTCTCTCCTTGCTGCATTTTGTAAATGGGATGTGGAATTTTATAATGTGCTGGCCTTCTCTGTCCTGACCGACGGTCTGGTCTCACCTGGTGATGTGTCTGTCTGGGCTGAATTTAGTGATAGCCGGTACTGTGAATTTCCCGAGCCTTGCAAGGCAGTAAAAGGTCGTGGTGATGCAGGCTAGAATGGTGGCGTTGCATGGGTCTCGCGGATTGAGGTTCTCGCAAATAATTTTTAGGTGTTCTAGAGTAATTGGTGGGCGCTTGGGTTTGGTGGAGGCATGCGGGGCTAATTTGCTTGCTCCTTGGAGTGTCAGCTTTAGCTCGTTTGCATTTACGTTCCAGGGAAAACCGTGTAGGAGGTGCCAGGCCCTGATTGCGGCTGAGTAGCTGGAAATAGTGGATCCTGCGTAGGCGCCTGCGAGATTCGTGAGAAAGGCGATTAGGTGGGGCTGGGAAACGGGACAATGCTCTGGTTCTGGGAGATCAAGAAGGTCGCAATATACATGGAATACTAGGAGTCCAGTACCGTACAGTTCCTTCGTATTGTCTTCCCAGGATGCTCCAATTACTAGGAGGATGTGCTCAAGGTCCTCTTCTGATAGGGCTTGGGCGCTCCTGGCTTGGTTTTGCCGTGCTGCGGCAGCTTGATGTGGTAACCATAGGTGTAGCCTGTCTTTGGCTAGGCAGTGGGGGCAGTTCGGGGAGGGGCGTGGTGTTAGATCGGGTGGGTAAGGTCGTATTTTGGGAGCATTACTCGCTGTTTTAGGTGTGCCGATGGGTATATTGAAGCGTTGACGTCTTTCATTAGTGGTCGTCGGCCAGAGCTCGGTGCAGGAGGCTGAGTTCCTGCTCTGCTTGGTGTTTTCGTTGTTCATCTGCTTCTTGCTGTGCTCTAATGCGCTCAATGGTGCGAGCTGCGGAGTTAGAGTAGGCTCCTTTCCGAAATAGACGAAGTTCTCTGGCTGATAGAGGTTGCTCTGCGCTGACCATGTAGCCGTTGAGGCATGCAGGGAGTTCCAAGATGGGGAGCAGTCTGGTTGGGCTGTCATAGATGCCCCGAGAGGGGAGATCGGCTGGGTTGCTTGCACTTGGTATCCATCGCACGGTAATGCTGGATACGTTGCGAGGTCCTTCGAGGAACTCATGAATCCGCTTGAATACCTCGTTGACTGCTCTATTTCTGTGTCGCCCAATGCGCCAACCATCCACGATGCCTGAGTTGTCGCAGTAGGATATGACGTGTGTGGGTCTGCTGAGCGTAGAGTGGAGAGCGTAGACCAGGAGCTCCAGTGCGACGGCTTCTGCCCATCCAATGTCTCGCTGTCCATGTAACGTGTTCCAGCCTGGGATGAGGCGCCAGGCTCTCCATCTTGTCCCGATGATGATACTGATTTCAAGGCCAGAACTGGCATCTGAAAAAGCGTGTACGTCTGAGTATACTGGTACTGGGGCGATTTCCCTCTGGATCGTGGAATTTTTCAGTCTCTGTAGCCACCAGCTTAGGTCGCTGTGCACTCGCTTGTCTGGGTGATATAGGGTGAAGGGTCTATCGGCACATGTCGCCAGCATAGCTTCTAGCCCCGTTAGGTATGCCCGGCCTTGCGGCAGGATGGCAGACACATGTAGTAGCTTTCCATACGTTTCTTGGACCTGTTTCAGATTGTGCCGTTCTCGTCCTAGCCATTGCTTGATCGCTCCGATGTACTTGTCAGTTTTTTCTTTCGTGAGTGATACGGTGCGATTTTTTAAGTTCCACAAGAAGCCTATATAGACTGTGGTGGGACCGAAGGGCTGGTCCTTCGAGGCTTCCCAGGGTACTCCCAACTCCGATGCGACCCGGTCTACGTCATCAAGGCAGTACGTGAATTTGCCGTCCCATTCTGATCTTGGTGATCTGTCAGATAGATCTTGGATTGGGTGGGATCCATCCTCGCTGGCTTCCTCTGTAGTGCCATCCGGTAGAATGTTCCCTTGGAACCATATTCTACTACTTGACTGTGCTCGGCTAGCCAGGGTACAGCGCTTGTGCCACTTTTTTCGCAACATGTTGTACTCGTTTTGGTGTTCTTTTCATATCCTGAAAAATATGTGGTCATCTACCCATTTGTCTAGGGGTCCGATGCCCTGGTGACGGAGTATTTCTGCCCCTGCATCTGCTACTGTGCCATATGCACCACATAATGGGGAAGCCCCAAAAGCCATGCATGTGTCAATGCAGCCTTGGGAGTCTGAGATCCTGATGACAGTTGCTGGCCATTGTGATGGGTGTAGTGGAATGGTTCGATAGGCCTCAGCCACATCTTGGGTCGCTGCTTCTGAACCTGGGGGTAGCCCTGCAATTAGGTGATAGGTTGTGGAGAATTTACCCCAGGTGCAGGGGAGAAGTTCTGTCCCAATACCTGCATTGACTGAGATGTTGGGGAAGGTTTCTGAGGGTGCGAGAGGGAAAGAGAAGTTTTGTATGAGTTGGAATTTGCCTGGTCGCCCTGGTTTCGGGATCAGGGAGAGGGGGGAGATTTGGTATAGGCCAAGTACTTCCTCTATTATGTGCAGGGGGTAGGGTCCTATGTAGCGGCCTTTGGTGATTTCTTTATCTACTGTTTCATTAAGTTCATTTTGGTAGAGTGTGACGGATGTACTATTGGGCAGAGACTGTACATGCTCAATCCTACTATAAAACCATGATGGAGACCATCTAGCATGGTTTGGTTCCAGTTGTCTGGGCTAATTTGTCACAGGGCATGCTCCCATGCATCTACCTTATAAGGGGTTTGTGGCCGGGCCCTTCTGTGCTCTAGGGCAGCAGCTAGCTCCGTGCGTAGTTGCAAGGCATCCTGAGCAGAGGTGCTTGTGGTTGTGCTTCTGTGTGCACCCAGCTTCTTTCTGCCAGAAGCTGCAGAGGATGTCGCCTGAGTCTCTGACACGCAGGGCTTTATTGACTCGCTCACACGGGGTATCAAAGGCGTCATCCCACGTCCGCTTGGCCCAGCAGGCTATGACGGGGATGTCATGTTTTTCTCTGCCCAGGCAGACAGCGCAGACCGGGAGGACAGTGGTGTCGCTGTCCTTGGTCCTTGCTGTTGTGCCCGTTTGGGACTGGTCAGGGCGAAAGGAGCGCGTCCTTTTCGATTGGGCCACATCTGCACCAGCCCCTGCAGTAGGAGAGAGCGGGCGTTTGGAGGTGCTGACCGAGCACACGTGTGATGGCTTGTGGTCTGCTGTGGTTGCAGAAGCCGACGCGTAGGCTCTAGCGTTGATCTGATGGGGTATGCGGGCCCATGGTGTAGAGGGCATGGACAGGATTACGACATGTCCGGCGAGTCATCCCGCGTCCCGAGAGTGGCCACATGGGTTATTGCCCACGTGTGGGTTTGGGATGGGATTTGGTATTATCACATGTGGTGTGATGAGGGAAGGGTGTCGTTCGAGGTGGACACCAGGTCAGCGGGACGTTGGCTTAGTTGGATATTGCACTGACCTTCCTCAGCGTCTCGATTTGTGAGTTGAGTGCGGCATCCCTAAGCTTTTTCTGGAAGCTGAGCAGGTGATGCTCGCTCAGTGGGAGGAGGCTGAATGCTTCCATTGTGCCAATGGCTTGATGCCATTGTTTGCATATGCGCGCTTGGTACAAGAGGAGCGCTCGCTTGCTGTACTCGCACTCTCCGTGCCTGAAGTCGTGCACTTCAATGGCCAGCCAGAAATCACATATCATGTTGATGCGTTCTCTCGGCCAGTCTTGCTACGCCATTGCTTTCAGCATCCAGAAGTTGGCCTCACTGAACTCCTCCCAAGTCAGTTCCTCATCTGGCACTTTGCACTCCTTGGCTTTGACGGCTGCTGTGGATTGCCAGACCAGTCCCCCTTCTGCCTGCGTGAGGGTGAGAACTTCCTCGTCCAGGTTCGGGGTTTCATCTTCGGCTTCCTTGATACCTCTGTTGGTGAAATAGTAGAGAGGGACGTACTCCCCTTTGCGCAGCTTGTTGAGGGCGTGCTGTGGGGGGAGGACGAGAGCGTGAGCTGGTAGTGGTCTGTCCAGGATAGGAATGAACTTGTTTTTGTACTTCTTGTGCTCCTCCTGCTGCACTAGCTGTCGTTCCTGTGTTCTGAGCTCCTGCTCCTCTCTCTGTCGCAGCTGGCGTAGTTCTTCTTCTGCCTGCTTGGCCTGGTCCCAGGCTGTGACAGCTTTTTCGTGGCTGAATCTCCAGACTTCTCTGAGTAGGGCTGCCGCCTCCTCGTCCGTCTTTCCTTCCACTGTGAAGATGAGCCTTGCTTCCGCGAACTCTGGGAGTGCGTAGTCTGGTTCGACGTCCGCATGTGGATTGCTCATTATGCTAGTGCGACGCGTGGCTAACGGAAAAAACAGTGCGGGAGTACGGGGTGCTTGAGCGAGGGAGGTGGTGGCAAGAGGAAAGCAATGCGCTCCTCGCTTCGCTCTCGCGCAGACTAAACTCTACGCCACTTCGTGCCTCCGCTTACGTAGACTGCCCTGAGTGCTGAGTAGTGTTACGATTCATGTTTATGCCCATATATTTTTCCTCTATCTTTGGACTTATCCCTCCTCACTTAGCTCTAGTTACACTAAGCTCATAGTTCCTCCCACCATGTGCTTGTCTGTTCTTCTCTCTTCCAGAACATTCTTTGCTTACCCATTGAGTTTCTTCTGCCATTGGTTCACTGACTCAATGATCAGTCAGCTGTTATTCTTTCATATTCCTTTAGTTTCTATACAATTACTCAGTGACTCTTTGCTCTTGTATATAAACCCCAAGTAGTACCCATGTCCTTTAGCTTAGACCTACTTGGCTTGTACAATCCTAATCCCATTTTTTCATGTCTTTGCTCTACACTTGAGTGAGTGCTTTAGCTCCTGCCTGCGTCTCATCCTGATCACAAGGGATAAGTCCTTGACCCACCCATGTCACCAGGAAGTTTATCATCTGGTATTGCCAGGACAAACCCTTGACCTTACCATCCATAAGGTACCCCCTTGCCTCAATGTCTTAGGATCTTTTGCCAAGTTCATGCCTGACCCCTTGGGATCAAGTGTAACAAGTAGACAAGATGTGTGAAACAATGGCATACTACATACAAGGGATCTGTAGATCCCTGGTCCCTATACAGAGCTGATAAGACAATTGAGGATGTAATAGACAAGAGTGCTAAAGTCAATGAAGAATAGATGGAGATCTGGATCAAAGTCACAGACAAGTTTTTTTCATTATCGACAACACCAGGAACAGTGAGGAAGCTAACATCCACAGCAAGCATTATTGCACACTGCAAACCATAAAATATTAGACATACACAGTTAGACAGACTTACCAGGAGCACACACTGGCCCAACTCTGCTTGGATGTTTTCTCTGCAAACCTTCCAACATGACAGAATGAATTCACCATCCAATTGAACTTGCTGCAAGCAAATAGCTTGGTTATTCAGAGATCCAAGTAGAAGCCAGTTGACAAGGTAGAATCTGATGCCCTGATTCCATGTCTGTGCTTTAAACAACAACATATCCAGATTAGCATGTGTGCAGGGCTGACCATAAAAGTTGGAAAAATGGTTCCCAGCTATTGCTACATTAGGAAGGCAGCCAACCAGACAAATCAGTTGTCACTTGCCAAAGGATACGATCAGCTGCACTTCAGATGATATCGGCATCGTTTCATGACACAATAAAGTATAGTTGTACCAGAGACCCAAATATTGCATGGATTAGAAGCATCCCCACCATCTTCACTCAAAGTCAGCAAGGCTCAAAAAGACAACAGGGACTAGGTAAAGTTACCCTTGAATGAGTTGACAAAGTCCAAGGCCACAGCAAGTTTATCTTGTGTAAATGGTGTTGGAGACAAATCATTAGCTATTTTATCTGGTAGTTCAATGAGAATACAATCTAGGCATTCCACAAGGGAATATACCAGTCCTGGTGTGATTGAGCATCCCTCTGAGTTCTTCAATGAGTCCTCTTGGAAGGGTGCGATTGAATGGGTAGAGTTTACAATGTGACCTGGAATTCATGTCATACACACTACTCCTGAGTAAGGATCAGTGTGAGGATACAATATGACAGTGCAGAAATACCTCAAGGACCACTGAAAGCATACCAATACTGTTGTTTGATGTGATACCCTAAATCCATGCCAGAAAAAAGAAAGTAATAAGTGACTAAACATAACTGATAAGGCTATATTTAGTAACCTCCCATGAGCTATTGATGGGATGCAGTGGGACTGGATGGACCCAGAAAAGGAGGCAGTTTTTGTGATTAACAAAATAATAATGGCAATAGCAGTTCATATCCATGTTCAGGACAATTTCTGTGAGCTTGTCCATGCTAATGCCATTCATCCTGATCATTCATTCGATGAGTGTTGTAGTGTAAAAAATTATTTCTCTTCTGCAGCAAACCCTGTGAATATACACTTGGGAAGGGTCCACAACTGTGAATCACACAGATTAAGATGAAGTGCACTAATTCCTTGTGATAAAACAGGGGGTTTCCTGAGGGATGAATATATGAAGTCCATCTGTTTGGAATCAGAATTGGTAGCCTATACTAAAGGTGACCAAGGGCTCGTGAATCTTGTGGTAAATGCAAACTTACGGGAACAAGAATGCCTGTTATCCAACAGGGATCCTGAGAGACTCATTGTTCTGACTGAGGACCAGAATGAACAGGGTCAAAAAGGTGTATACATAGGCATCACAGGAACTGGGTCTCTAGTGCAATAGTATTCTGCAACTGAAGCCTGGTCACAGTATTTGGTAACAGGTCCTGCCACTGAACAGCCTGAGGATGCTGCACAGTCCGAGCTGCCAGGGTTTCAGTATCCTATGCATCCACCCCTGCAGGTCCCAATATTTGCAGATGTTACCCCATGCTGTTGTCCACTACAGGGATATTGCTCACATGGAGCCAAACAAAGGACTGGTCACTTTGACATTGTGCAAGTGTTAGAACTGACTGCCAGAGGGAAGCAAACCAAGCTCAAAGTGTGAGAGATACATGTCCAAAGGACCAACAGAGGCAGGTGATGAGCCATGGCAAAAGTCAGAACAGGTGAGTGCTAGTGCAAACCAGCATTGCCAGCTGGCAGCTGGTGGTTATCCTAGAGCTTCATTACTCACTGGTCCACCTCTTCTTATTCGCTCGTGAACATTAATGTAACCCCAACAGGCTTCTGCCAGGGTATACTCCTTTCCTGTACATGAGCACACTGCCAACTAGTATCAGTGGGGGGACCACTCACAAAGGTCTGCCAAGAACCCAGTATTGGTGTTAACCAACCTGCCAAAGGTGGAAAGTTAGAGGAGGGAACCCTGGAGACCAAAATGCATCAATGCATCAAACCTGTCCCACTGTCAGGCGTGTTTAGGTAGCAAGTGGTATATGTGGATGGTGGTGATGAGACTGAGAACACTGACCATCCCCAAGCGATGGTGAACACATTGTGGAGGGTCGAGGCACTCGTGGATACTGTAGTCGTTGGTGGAGAAGGGGAAAGAGCAACATCACTGATGAGATCATCAGGCTCTCAGTGATAGCCTTTTTCTCACACAACTGCATTACGTGGGTTGGATGCTTTGCTGGTGATCACGGCCGACGTCAGGTGCACAGCTGGGGATCCAAGCAAGACTACATTCAAATTCCCTTGGGCAGACCCCAGATAGCTTTATCGCACCACCTCTTCTAGCGTTTCTAACAGCTACCTCGTCATGTACTTATTTAGTCCTGACTCCGACACTCACAGTGTCGGCGGTCGTCAATCGCACAATGGGTCACATGCCAAGTGACCCGGATTTGGCTGGCTTCACATCCTGGCACTCTGCTTTTAACCACAAGCCAATTAGTCACAGCACTGGTAGTTTCTGAATCATGGATTGAGGATATCAGAGCACATACAGTGGCCTAAGGCAATGCTAAGAAAGAATAGACTATGCGGCGTATAAAACAAAGGAATTGCGACGTGCGAATGATGCTCTGTCTGCCTCCAGACCTCACTTCAAGGGCTACTCCACCAGTAGGGCGAGGTGGATGCGATGTACAACAAGCTATTTATTTTTCAGGGTTGGGGTTCCTAGAGGGTGGATGATATGATCAGATGGACACTGACGACCTATGAGACATCAGATAGAGAAAGGGACCACCATGCACATCCTCCGCTTGCCTCCAGTGACTGTCGTGACGTTCACGAATCTATAGATGCATTACTATGAGCAGTCATCCAAGCAGATATGATCCCGTCCGAGCATACCTGCAGTTGTAGAACATCCGTTTCTTGGCACAACCTCTTGGGTTCTTCTTCTTTTCCTGCTTTTCTACCTTTGGTGTTTGTGACTTGACCTTGCCGGCACGCACAAGAGATCCATGAACTATGGAGCAGTGGGCGCAGTGAGAGGTTCAATAGCAGGGAGTGACTCGATGAGACACACCTTTTCCCATATCGGTAGTGGCGCAAGGCGCCAGTCCCCGACTCCAAAGACTGATTGAATAGGTCATCCATGGGCAAACAGATCCACTCAATAATAGGTTTACATGCAGTATTATGACTGAATGAACAGATCATGTAAGGAGGACAGTGCAATGCAATAGACACCTCCAATCCATACAATTCATCAGCATGCTTGCAGATAATTGAAACAATGTGATGTGCACTACCCAGGGGAAAGTTGGGCCCTGTGAACTCACAAAGTATATCTGGAGGTGAACAAGCAATGATATGCAATTGAAATTTGAGGAAGTGAGACAGTATTGCAACAATGAAATTTGATTTATTCTGTTTTCCTCTCACATTCAACAATTTGGATGTGCATGAGCTAAGAACCCCCAACTTCAGGCATGATAGATTCTCTTCACAAATAGACTCCATGTACAACAACCAATGAGGGAATTCATTCAAACAGCAAGCAACATGAGCAGCAATGTCTACAATAATGACTTCAGTTCATCCAAAAGCAGGCAGTGGGTATAATCACATGAAGCAAAATACAATATGTTTTTCGACAACCAGACTCACTCAATTGGTCACATAGAAAATCTTTAGAGTGACACTATCAAACAGAACCAACAAATTCAATTTCACACTGTGCACAATATAGTTAATGATGCTTCAAAGCCACTGACAACCATTCACAGAATTTTTGGGGAGACATAAAAACATTTTCATGTTTACTGGGATATCATAAAAGATAAAGTGGTCTTTTTGGTTCAGAGGCAGGTGTCAGTCCTCAACAAGACATGGTAACTTGTCTATAAACCTGTATGATTGTTAGTATATCCACAGAAATACAAACAAAAGAGAGGAAGCTTACATGGTGGGTATACAGTAAAAAATTGACGGAGCGCTCTGCAATGTGTTCTCGAGCCCATCGAGCATCCTTCCCAATTCCCAATTTCACACGAGATTGAGAGTCCCGTGACTCATGACCTTAATAATACAGATATACAAATATGGTAATAAATTTCCGCGCGTGCGTTTGCAGGGAATGGCACGAATTGTCGATAAAACCCTCCCCCACTTACGTGGGAGTCGGGGACTGTTGACGATGGGGAACCTGATCGTGTGTTGTCATCCGTAGGCGGCGGACGAAGAACTGTATAGTTTTAACATAAGGTTTATCGGAAAATGCCGAGAAAGCATTGGGCTCTTCCCAGGTGTCCCTTTGTCTTGATTTCTCACTCGCGAGAACAAGTCTGGATGGTCCACAGTTCCACATTCGTCCCTGTGTCCCACTCGCACCCAATAGTCCAGACTTGGAATGTTTGAAAGGTGCACCCATCCCAAGGAGAACAAGGTCGAGAGCGGGTTTCCCAACATATATTCCAAGTTTAGATCACGCTAGAAGCATGGCGGAAGGCGAGTTTTCACTCCGTATACCTCACCCTACTGTGAAAGGAATCTTTTGGTGTGACCATACGGGGACGACTGTGTTATCCGATCCTAGCCCCTTAGATTCCTTGTATCGCACCGTCGCTCGCAGTTATCTAACACAACCTCGAAGTTATGGATCCCCTGCGGGGCTGTGTTGCAATTGTGTCCATCCTTCGCCGCCTGCTCG
>JBBPTJ010000739.1:0-10959 GCA_038094035.1 Pulveroboletus aff. ridleyi
GGAACGTCCAGTAGATGCGTGTATACTGGGGCCCTCCCCGTAGGTCGACGGAATAACACCCGCAAGCCAAATAAGCCCCATTAACAATATATATCATCATATCCTATTTTTGCAATTTTTCTGATGTTATCATTGTCTTTTCACACCCACCTCGGCCTGCAGAATTCCCCGTTCGTCCACTCGTCACTGTCCGACGCTGCTTCGCCCATCGCTTGAGCCAGACCGGTAGGTTTAACATAGTTTCTCGGAATCGGGAACGCCCTTGGCTTTTTGCTCACCCTCGCACCCACATCATTGTCCAGCTGTACCCGAGTACATGATGCACAGGTATCATTACGGGCATGTGGCTGTATAGTGTCAAGTTACGTCTACCGTCGTCTACTACGTTCATATATACTTGAGATCCTCGCATTACAGTGACCCCTCGTTCACTTCGAATCCGATCCTCTGTATGTATCCCCAGTTCCTAAATAAAACCAGTATAGGGAGAAATTCATGCTTTGCCCACATTCAAAACTCAACTGCACACACAGAAACGCACCTTTTCGACCAAGCTCCTTGCGATTGGATGAAACGCTTCTTTATGTGCCTCCTCGCCAACTCCCAATTGATGGCGCCTACCACTCTAAATGATGGTTTGCAAGACTTTATTCAGCCCTTGACTACACCTGTCTTGTCCACGCTGATGACCCAGCGGACCGCTACCCACGCAGCACTCGATGGCGGCACTCGAAGCATGACTTGGTAGAATCGCAGACGAATCTCGGCGTTCGGCGTCTGTGCAAACGCATATACCGACCCGAGGTGGTCGATGTGAGTGTGTGGGAGAGGCGAGATCAGCTCTGATGGGGGCCATTCGAGAAGGATGGATTAATCCAAGGCAGATAAGAGTGAGAAAACAACGCACTGATCTGGTTCGTATCCATTGTCTTCATGTCCTCCGGTCTGGAATCCAACCCAGACACGACCATCGAGCGGGATTCATCCCACCGCGCTACTGACGTGTACGGTGCAGACTTGAGTATGCTGTACTCGATCAGGGTAGGAAGTTTCTGGCCCTCGCCAATAAACCATTCCTGTCTCCCACTCATTGTCAGGCCTTTCTCATGACGATAAAACAAACTCACTCATCAGCAACGTACTTATTGCAATGTAACTCGTTGCTAACATCAATATCATGGTTCGTCTCGATCCTGTCGGTAATTGCGACCACATCAGCTAACCATGCACGCGCCTCATATGCATTGACAAGGAGAGGTAGCGCGATGTATGAGTCCTGCATGCAATATATCGTCCTACCACCTCTCGTCCCATCTTTTGTGTACACTCGAGTGGATCCGGGGCCATCCAGTTGGCCATGGAAATACGAAGTGACTTGTATGTGCCTTCCGGCAATATTGTCGAGCCCAACCCCGCATTCTGTCGGAAGCCACTGCTATCATCACCTGGCCGAAGTGGACGAAGACGAGCATCTTGAAGCTGCTACCTTGGCATCATAAATGCTGCTCGAATGGTCCTCGCCAATAGACATTCCTTGAACGATCGCACGGAACAATTCTTCCGAACCTCTCTCTCAGTGCTCGCTGAACGGCCACCTGATACATGCTGGGGAAGAGGGCTCGAGAAGATCCGGACTCTCAGAGACGTGTCGGTAAGCGAAATGCGCCCGCAATAAAGATTTTTCCGGATGTTAGTTCCCTCGACACCCTCGAGGGCTATTGACTGTCTCATACAGTAGATCGGGGAGCCTCAGCGAGATCAGACAATCCTCTACGCCCATCCAAGCCCTCTACCTTCACCGCAGCAAGTAAATCTGCCACCAGTTCAACACATAGAGGACGTGGACAGCTCTGGAGAAGAACGCGACGAACGGTCTCCCTTACGTTCACCCACTTCTTCATCTTAATGGTTAAGAGGTTGCCCTGGTTCCTCCACCTGGTCAAGAGGGCCATCCTCGTATCGAATACAATCGCAGACCATCCAGATTGACAGCCCCGGCATTCGTCATAGTGTCTCTGCCTACTTCGCACTCGAGCATGCCAATCCCAAAAGCTGTGAACGTGTCATCGAATTTACGCAACAGGAATAACCAACATCACAACACGTCGGGGCCCCCTTCGCGGTATTGAACAATCCAACGATCGTTGAACGCGTAGTCATCTCGCCTGTTTGGGCTCGCCCAAAAAATCCTATCTACTTCGCAATTATACCGAGTCACTGGCTAGTTTACTCCAGAAAGAGGGACAACCTCTTGAAGCTTGGATATGTATTTACCGTCCTAGAAATCCAAATTGTTCAAATGCCTTGGTAAATCTGAGGTGGTGCGCATGTGGGGGAAGGAGGTGCCCATTGGCCGTAGGCTTGAAGTTGCGCATGCCCAATTAGAGCGTACCCGGCGGGAAGCGTCGACGCACGAGTCTGTTCCGGAGATGCACAACGTCTCTGACTCTTGCGACAGTTTTTCGTGCATCTCGGACAAGAGTTCTGTATTTAAGAAGAATGAGAGCGAGTCAAGCATCAAGAGATGTAAATAACGCCTACATTCTTTTCTGCCTGTATCGTCCAAGCTCATCGCGAGCCTAGGTCTCAGTCCATTTGCCTTGTCAAATAGTTCGCTAACGGCGGGATACCGTGACATGTCTCTTCCACCACGGGATTGTACCTGCTCTACAGTCTGGCTGAACGTGAGAATTGCGTCTGACTCAAGAGGTTCGAGATCATAGTTCGGGATCCTGGGCACCGGTGAGGATGATGTGACAGTGTGTGGGTAGCTGACATCTTCAGCGGATGCCATTTCCGTTGGTGCACTCGGCTTCGGCATGTTTGCCTCCCTCAGACGTGCCTCAATCGCAGCTCTCAAATCTGGATCATCCTCATCGTCGGCGACTGTGGTTGTGGGAGGGGCCGATTTGCGTCTATCTCTACCAGGATAGGTCGTACGGTCGATGGCCGGTTCCGGGGGTTGGGAATATGGCTGTGGTTGGAAGGGAACATACCCAGGATGTTTGCTGGATGCAGAAGATGCGCCGACCTCTTGCAAAGAGAGCTGAATCGCCCGCTGGAGTTCAGCATCAAATAGATCGCGTGCATTGCTATTCGGGGGACTATACATGCTTGCGGAATGTCGATGGCCTTTGTCACTGCATGGGCTAAGTATGAATAGTGGAGACAAGTATTTCACACGCACATTCGCTCATTCTTGCGCGAAATCTTTGAATGACAACTGTCGCAAACTCTGACAGGCTGAGCGATACCAAAATGGGGAAGAGGGATCGATAGAGACGAGCATTGGTGGTCGAAAACTTGGCCACAGTTGCGACAGTGGTGTTTCCGATTTGTAAACGTGGAGGGAGTGCGACAGCGGAGACAGACATCAGAGTCAATCCACTCTGGGGCGGTAGATGTGTCCACCATGGCAGAGTTGGCGAGGGCAGAGTCCTTTGGAGGGAAATCGTAGCCTAGCTGACCTAAGAAATACGGATGATAATGAGGAACGGCAAGCGTACCTTCGTTCTTGAGTGTCCTGTAGACCTGGCCCACATGGCTCAAAAACGGTTTCCCTTCGAATGCGAGGGCCCAGTTCTGAACGTTCGACGGGTTCTTGTAGTTGAGGCGGCGCTTGAGGGCGCGCATGGTGTCCTTTGCAAGACAGACTTTGAGCGGACCTGGTCATACTTCGAGATTGAGTGCAACGTCTTTATCGCAGGCTGGAATGAGTTCAGAGAATCAGAGGTCACTTTGTCTAATACCAGTGTCCGATGTCTGTAATAGAATAGAGCGCACTCACCAACGGCGTTGTCGATCTGAGACGTTCTCCAGTGTCATTTGTTTATCCACCACGGGATGGTCAGTCGCACGCGACAGACGGAGTCTCTTATTTGTACATGTGGGTGTGTTGACATAAATGACGTCAGGCCTTCTCCACGACGTCACCTCCATTCATCGTCATCGCCCAATGAGGCAACTGTCCAACACCCACCCAATCTGGACAGCCCTCGAATGGGTTTGGTTCTGTCCCCTCCCACACCCGCTGACCAGTAGGATGGGTACCACCGGCACCGGTCATTGGGGCGTCTCATCTGGATGGAACGGTCCTCTCTGGAATATGACACCGTCTGCGAACATTTGGGGCGCGTCCACCACGACGGGTGGGTTCGGTGCTTTGCCGAGTATGACCGACGGTGTCGCTCACGCGATGAACGCGACGGGCATCTGAAGCGGGGGCGACAGTCTGCATACGAGTCAGGGTATTTGCATCCTTGCAATCGGCAGCGGCGTCGAAAAAGGATGACATGTTTGAGACTTGTAGGGTGACGTCAAGGAGCGCGGTCACGACGTCGAGGACATTGCTGCCAGAGGATGGGGATGTGGTGATATGGAATCGCGGGTAATGGGCCCATAGATGGTACCTTTCCCCCTCGAAACGTAGATCATTGATAAACAGCCCTTCACGAGAGGTCTAGCCATATAGGAGGGTTTTCTGGTTCACATTCACACAAGCGTACAAAAGCATCGTTAGCACAGATAGTATATAGCAGCTACAGACAGTAAGTACGACAGCAAGCAAAGCAACGAGACAAAAACTCACCAGTACAGAAAACTATGCACCGAGATGTATGTACAACACCCGTTGATCAAATGGTATCTTCACCTTCCTCATCGTCTTGTTCAACGCAAACGCTGCTCGAGTATAATCAAGCTGACCAGACTCGTCCTTCATGTTGTCATAAAACATCGACGTGATCTCGTTCGTATGACCATCATCCACTGCCCACATCGTCCCAATCACCGAACGGAATCCAGCGAACTGCATCGCCGATGCGAGATGGATCACCTCGTCCGGACTCTCCTCATCTCCAACAGTGGTATGACAGGCCGAGAGGTAAGCAAACTCGGGATTCACCAAGTCGCACTGGATGATTTTCTGGATTGTGAAGCGTCCGTCATGAAGGGCAAACGCAGACTCGAATGGTTGTTCGGGGTTAGGAATACCATGGCACGCAAAATGTACCCATTCGTTCTTGCGGAGTTCCTCAGTGACACGGGCAATGGACGATTCTGCACCTTCGATAGGAGTGAATGTGGTAAGACCTTGGACGTGTTCACAAACAATGGCTAGCTCGGTGCTGACAGAAACGAGTTTGTTCTCGCCAACGGCTTCTGCTTGACCTATAGCAACGCAGGATTTCCCTCCTGTTACAGAATGCGGGGGGCTGTGTCTTCTAGCACGGATGAGGGCAGTGAGGGTAGGGGTGTACGACGAGATGTAGAGGTCAGCGAGATTCTTCTGGCCTTTCCTGAATGGAGCAGCAGCATGGAGCGGAAGTGAAGTAAATTCAGCAGTGGGACACCACCAAATACGAGAGCGATGTGGACACATCGTCTTGAGAAGAACTACAATGGGGGACACAACGGTGTCCCACAGGTCCGGAGGATGAGACGGAGATCTCTTTCCACGCCCTCACACTTTGCGCGTTGGATCACCGTACTGAGCGTCGATGACAGTCTTCGAATATCTTCACGTGTAGCCGACAATAGAATGTGAACAGGATCGCGGTCGACTAGGACTATGAGAGCATCGCAGCCATATTTACTCGCATTGACGACAATCACGGGGCCCTGGCAGGCCGCCTGGTGGAGATCAGAGAAGAGTAAGGGCAAGAGGAAATGTGAGTGGCCAGGTAACTGGCGAATGCGGTCGATGACGGATTGCAATTCAAAGTTGAGACGGTACACCCGATCGTGCTGATCTGTGCTGGGTGAACTGAGGGCATTGCGAATGAGAACAGTCAGCCGCATGAATTCATCTGCCAAACTACTTCCTGTTGGACCGGATGCAGTGACATCGTCGAGTGGGGAACGGAGACGCGTGAGTTGGTTCCAAAACACACCCCGACCTTGTTCGAGAAGTTCGATCGCACTGGTGGGGGAATGGTGGCGAAGACAGGCTGAGAATGCATCCACTGCGAGAGATGACGCGACACTTTTGAAGATGGTAAGATGCTGAGGCAAGGATGGAAGGGTTGCGAGATGAAGAATAAGCAATCGAAGGGAGGTTTGGTATGCCAGGAGAGTGTTGGGATGATGGAAATCCTCGGTCATACGGACCCATGATCTGGCAGCAGACAGATCCATGGATGATGCGGTCTGCGAGACATTTGCAAGGGTAGCAAAGAGACTGAATATCTCTTGCTTGTCGTCTGACTGGCACGATTGTCTGAACCGAGCATGGAGGTGGTCTGCGAGATTTTTCAGCGAAATTGACCGAAGTGGGTGGCCCACTGGACGAAGTGCCAGTGCTTCTCGATCGAGGACGATGGCCTCGTTCAGATCATCCAACGCCCCGAACTTGTTGTACCGAGTGGAGAGGTAAACAGCAAGGTTATTCAACAACGTCGACCGATTTGGATGGCCCACTGGACAAAGTGCGAGTGCTTCTCGATCGAGGACAATGGCTTCGTTCAGATCCTCTATTGCCCCGACCTTGTTGTGCCGAGTGGAGAGGTCATCTGCAAGGTTGTTCAATGACGTCGACCGATCTGGATGTCCCACCGGACGAAGCGCCAGTGCTTCTCGATCGAGGACAATGGCCTCGTTCAGATCCTCCATTTCCCCAAACTTGCTGTACCGAGTGGAGAGGTAAACACCAAGGTTGATCAACGACGTCGACCGAAGTGGGTGGCCCACTGGACGAAGTGCCAGTGCTTCTCGATCGAGAACAATGGCCTCATTCAGATCCTCCATTGCCCCGAACTTGTCGTACCGGGTGGAGAGGCGAACGGCAAGATTGTTCAACGACAACGACCGATCTGGGTGACCCACTGGATGCAGTGCAAGTGCTTCTCGATCGAGGACAATGGCCTCGTTCAGATCCTCCATTTCCCCGAACTTGTCGTACCGAGCGGAGAGGTCAACGGCAAGGTTATCCAACGACGACGACCGAAGTAGGTGGCCCACCGGACGAAGTGCGAGTGCTTCTCGATCAAGGACAATTGCCTCGTTCAGATCCTCTATCTCCCCGACCTTGTTGTACCGAGTGGAGAGGCGAACGGCAAGGTTGTTCAACGATGACGACCGATCTGGGTGGCCCACTGGATGAAGTGCGAGTGCTTCTTGATCGAGGACAATGGCCTCATTCAGATCCTCCATTGACCCGAACTGGTTGTATCGAGTGGAGAGGCGAATGGCAAGGTTGCTCAACGACGACGACCGATCTGGGTGACCCACTGGACGAAGTGCGAGTGCTTCTCGGTCGAGGAAAATGGCCCCGTTTAGATCTTCCATTGACCCGAACTTGTCATACCGAGTGGAGAGGTCAATTGCAAGGTTGATCAACGACATCGGCCGATCTGGGTGTCCCACTGGACGAAGCGCCAGCGCTTCTCGATCGAGGACAATGGCCTCGTCCAGATCCTCCATTGCTCCGGATTTGTTGTACCGAGTGGAGAGGTCAATTGCAAGGCTGTTCAACGAGGAAGACCGATCTGAGTGTCCCACTGGACAAAGTGCGAGTGCTTCTCGATCAAGGACAATGGCCTCCTTCAGATCCTCCATTTCCCCAACCCGCTTGTAACGTTTCCACAGATGAATTGAGAGCAACGACAGGGAGGTAGGTCGCACATAGTGGCCAGGAGGGCAAACTCTCAGTGCTTCTCGATCGATGGCAATTGCCTCGTCGATATAACTTGTCGCGCCCCCTTGTGTAAACTTGGTAGCAAGGGACCTTGCCTGCGAATTCAGCTCACTAGCTGGGAGGGCGATTCATTCCACTGCTGTCTGCGCGCAGAGAAAGAGACACGTACGTGTTGAGTTCATGATCCCAGCTTGGTGTGATGATTTTTGAACACACTCAAATTTCGAGCTGGTGGTGTCTTGAAGGAGAAGGGAGGTGGTGAAGGAAGCGCCTGGATGGGTCCAGCAAGTCGATAGGCCTCGTGTGCTGGGTGAGGCGGAGACATCATACCCTAGCCCTCGGTCAGGTCGGTCACCTTGTAATTAGGGTATAGCACTGTTAGCACAGGTATGTGCAATGCTGGTGGTGGACGAGCGCGGCGGGTACGAGTCCGGTGGGCCATTCGTAGACCCGTGTCTAAAGTCGAGACGGCGTATGTTGTGGTCTGTGTGAGAAGCGAAGTGAGCTCATCGCTACACCCGCCCACTGCCCTCGCAACGAGTAATGACAAGAGGTAGTAAATGAACACGAACCAACAGTGAGCAAGACATTCGCAACCACGAATGCGGCAAGTCTGGGGCTGAGGTTGCAAGCACGTTCCCCCCCCTTTACTATGTATTATACTCCAACTCGTTCGTCTCCGACTTCCACCACCCTGCCTTCTCACAAACGCAAGGTGTTTTGATCGACCAGAATGCGGTACGGACGCCGCTTTGGTTCGTGTTCCTCGTCGCGACCATAGTCGAGGATCGCGATGGAAAATTCAAAGTTAGACGAGCATGGACGCTGGAGCCGTCAACATGGACCATGTACATGAAGCCAACGTCGAGGGGCTCGAATATACCACTCGGGTCCTTGAGAGGAACACTATCGTGTCTGCTCCAGTTATCCGCTGGCCCGACGGTGTGTTCAGTCAAGTGAGTGTATGTTCCGTGGTGTATTATTCGACTCACTCTTTTCATATTCATTGCTCCGCTCTTTCGAGCTCGTCTCTGTCTCTTCATCCGACAATTCGCTGGCAGCTGGACTCCACCTTGCCGGTGGGAGGGAGTAGGTTCAGTACGCTGGTCCTGCCATATGGACTCCTTCCCACTAGCAGTACTGCCAGCTGCGGACCCTTGTGAGTGAGCATCATGGGTGGGCCGTCCAGATGAATATCAATATCTTCTATGCCCCGATCTTCGGCCCGCTCCACATCATGATATCCCTCAATGGAATCTGGGGGAGCCAGACTATACCGCGAGGAAGGCCCAATCGTCAATCCCATGAGCACGCAGCAACAACGCCTCCATCAACCTCCGAAACGCAAAATTGCGCTCCCCATATTGTACTGCGATATGGAGGTCAAATATCCCCATGAGTGCGTATGCCCTATCTTCGATGCGTGTCATGCATCGGCCAGCCATCCACGACAGGCATTGTGCCATGTTAAGGGTGCTTGGGAGAAAGAAGCTGATTTCGCTCGAGGGGATGGATGCCGCTTCCAACACCGCCCGCCAGTGATGATCCATCTCATCCCCCACCAGTCCGCCTATCTTTGTCAGTCCGCACCTTCGTGAGTGCTTTCCACTCTCGATTGTAGAATTTTATGTTCTCTGGCGCGAGCAACTAGTCCAGCCCCGTGTAAACCATTCGTCTGCAGAGATATCGTCCCGGACGAGGAACCCAGAAAGGTGAGCGATACAGATGTAGGCATTGCGGTACCACTGAAACATGGAACAGATGGTTTCGTCGAGTTCAGTGCTGCTGTCTTTGTTGATGCAGCACGTGTCAGACCACGCAAAGCAGCACTTGTGCCAGCGTGCTATGGCACAGAAGGGGAGGAATTTGTCGAGGCTCACGCGGGTGGTGGCATCGGGGACATTAGCTTCGAGAATTCCGGTGAGTACCACCTGAGGGGAAGGCCACGACAGCGGGCTCAGTGAGCATGGTCATGCGACACTGGAGGACACGGGACATACCCCGCCATCTTGGATCGATGCCCTGGCGAACTTGCTAACCAGGTCCATATCGTAGAACGTAGGCTCACCCTTTGGAAGTCATCGATGCGAAAGTATAGCGAGCCGTGTAGGAAGCGGCTTTTTGGGTTCACCTTCACGCAGGGGTACAAAAGTATCGTTAGCACAGAGAGTATATAGCAGTTACAGATAGCAAGCACGACAGCAAGCAAAATAATAAGACAAAAACTAACTGGTACGAAAAACTATGCACCCAAATGTATGTACAACACACGTTGATCAAATGGTATTTTCACCTTCTTCATCGTCTCGTTCAACGCAAACGCTGCTCGGGTATAATCGAGCTGACCAGACTCATCCTTCATGTTGTCATAAAACATCGACGTGATCTCGTTCGTATGACCATCATCCACTGCCCACATCGTCCCAATCACTGAACGGAATCCAACAAACTGCATCGCCGATGCGAGATGGATCACCTCATCTGGACTCTCCTCATCTCCAACAGTGGTATGGCAGGCCGAGAGGTAAGCGAACTCGGGATTCTCCAAGTCGCACTGGATGATTTTCTGGATTGTGAAGCGTCCGTCATGAAGGGCAAACGCAGACTCAAACGGTTGTTCGCGGTTGGGAATACCATGGCACGCAAAATGTACCCATTCGTTCTTGCGGAGTTCCTCAGTGACACGGGCAATGGACGATTCTGCACCTTCGATAGGAGTGAATATGGTAAGACCTTGGACGTGTTGACCAACGGTGGCCAGTTCAGTACCGACAGAAACGAGTTTGTTCTCGCCAACGGCTTCTGCCTGACCTATAGCAACGCAGGATTTCCTTCCTGTTACAGGATGCGGGGGGCTGTGTCTTCTAGCACGAATGAGGGCAGTGAGGGTAGGGGTGTACGATGAAATGTAGAGATCAGCGAGATTCTTCTGGCCTTTCCTGAATGGAGCAGCAGCATGGAGCGGAAGTGAGGTAAATTCGGCAGTGGGACACCACCAAATACGAGAGCAAGGTGGACACATCGTCTGGAGAAGAACTACAATGGGGGACACAACGGTATCCCACAGAGTCCGGAGGATGAGACGGAGATCTCTTTCCACACCCTCATGCTTTGCGCGTTGGATCACGGTACTGAGCATTGATGACAGTCTTCGAATATCTTTATGGGTAGCCAACAATGGAACGTGAACAGGATCGCGGTCAATCAGGACTATGAGAGCATCACAGCCATATTTACTCGCATTGACAACAATCACGGGGCCCTGGCAGGCTGCCTGTTGGAGATCAGAGAGGAGGAAGGGCAGGAGGAAACGTGAGTGCCCAGGT
>JBBPTJ010000743.1:0-10938 GCA_038094035.1 Pulveroboletus aff. ridleyi
ATCATCATGCGATCTCTCTCTTCTACTCAAAAGAATACCATTCTATCACAGCTTGATGCTGGTCATTCTACTTGCTCTATTGCCTCTTCTACTGGTCTCAGCATTGCTACTGTGTCCAGACTTCATTCCAAGGAGCATTCTAACCTCCAAAAGTCTACTGGAGGTCGCTCATCAAAGCTCTCCCCTTCCAATATTTGCCATGCTATCCATCTTATTTCATCCCAGAAGGCAGAAAATGCAGTTCAAGTGACCAAAACTCTCTCAGGGATCACCAATCAGCCTCTCTATCCAAGCACTACTTGTCGATACCTTAAAAAAGCTGGAATGAAGGCTGTAGTCAAGATCAAACGACCTTTACTCTCTGCAAAACATTGTAAAGCACGTTTGGACTTTGCCTATGCCCATAAAGATTGGACTTTGGAGGACTAGAAGAAGGTGATATGGTCTGATGAGACCAAAATTAATCGTCTAGGCTCAGATGGGCACAAATGGGCTTGGAAAAAATCAGGAGAAAGGCTGAATGATAGGCTAGTGCAGGAAACCTTGAAGTTTGGAGGAGGTTCTGTGATGGTATGGGGCTGTATGACTTGGGAGGGAGTTGGCTATGCCTGCAAGATTGATGGTAGGATGGATGGAGACCTTTACCTTCAAATATTGAAGGATGAATTGCTCAATACCCTAGAGCATCACACTCTCAATTCTCCTGACATCATCTTTCAGCAGGACAATGACCCCAAACATACCTGCAGGAAGGTCAAGGAGTGGCTGGAAGACCAGGAATTCAGGACTATGGTGTGGCCTGCACAATCTCCTGACTTGAACCCCATTGAGCATCTCTGGGGTTACCTCAAAAGAAGACTTGCAGGGTATGAAAACCCTCCTGGGGGGATTGAGGAGTTATGGGCAAGAGTTGAGAAGGAGTGGTGGGATATAGCATCTGGGGAGTGTCAGAAGTTGATTGAAAGCATGCCTAGGAGGGTTGAGGCAGTGCTTAAGGCCAAAGGAGGTCATACCAAGTACTGATATTTGCCAAATACCCTACTTAATATGAAAGGTGCAAAACTGTTACAATGACATATGTGGATTAAAATGGGTATATCTCCACAGCATTCACACATGGTCACATGACTCAGGGACAACATTTGTAGCCAAGGGTTAGTAGTTCCCACGCCCCCACTAAAGCTAAGCGAAATTCCCACACCCTCAGATACTACATCACACACACTCCAAAAGTACCAAATATTGTAACAGTTTTGCACCTCACTGTAGCATACAGGAAGTATTTGGCAGGGGTATTACAGACTTTCTAGGAACATCATGTAGTTGCAACATCACCACCACCTGTCATCTCAGTGTTCAAGCAGGCCACCATAGCAGATTCCATTTCTTTTTCTTTGTCATCCATTTTTACTAATATTCCTTTATCATTGTCAATTGCACCCATCGAATCCATCATTCCTTCCTTGTTTGTTTCTACTAACAATTCTTATCTTCGTCATCAGTCATATCCAGGCTGTCACCCATATTTGTATCATCATCTGCCATGCTGGAGGACCACCCATCAACTGGATCTATCATACCAGATCTCTCTCCTTCTTTATTGTCTGTGTCTGCTGACCTGCCTCCCTCTGTCTTAGTCTCATCTCCCCATCCATTGATCCCACCACCTGTCTCAGGTAATTCCATTCTGTGGTCCTCACAACAGGATATTTTTCATCACCACCCAGGTTGTCAATCTGGTTTCATTTTTTCTTCTTCTATTTCACCTTCTCTTTGTCAGGCTTCTTTTGTTCCTTTCAATTTAAAACTGCCTATCCAGCCCCTTAACCATGCTACAGGTTTTTATTCATCTTTTGTCCTTCCTCCCTCTCTCCTGGATCACAATGCCTGGGAGGTCATCATTCATAGTACCCCGGGGGGAGGTACTCACTATCTGTTTCATCCCTGTTCTTTGTCATTTCATTTTTGTGTTTTCATTGTTTTCACTTCCATTATTTGTACATCATTTTTCCTATTCCTTCTGGATTATATCAACTATCCAGAATCCACTTGTTGTTGATCCAGTCTTATCCAGTTCAGTTGGTTGCATTGCAGACATAGAAGGAAGAAGCAGATCAAGGAAAGCAAGTTGGGTCGGACACTCACAAACATCATTATGAACCCACTACATATTAGTTCAATCCCAGGTTTAGTCTGGCGACAATCTATCTCACCCTGGTTTTCATCTGGTGTCATCATCTTGCACATATGTACTGCTAAGAAACACAACAGACTCTCATATCATCATTTTAGTCACACATCACATTTCTTCATTGTAAGCAAAACAAAAACACCTGTATAGCATCCCATTCTCTCTGTCTCATATTCACCATAGTTAGATATTCACTTTCAATCACACTGTGAGACCAGTGCATCTTATCCTGTAGTTGGTTTCTCCAACCCAGTATCTGTCCATTTGGGATCCGAGCAGGTATAGACACAACAAGTCAACCAATGAAGATGAGTCAGGTGGTACCCCACATCTGGTTTCTTAATTTCAATTTATCACACATCATCACACTCATTTACTTATTTGTTTTCACTTTTTTTTGTTCAGACCTCACCAGATCAGACTCACACAGATCAGACACAGATATGGACTTGGATTGGATATGTTATGATTTACATTTATGTCCTTATCTTTTCTTCTGTCTTTGGACTTATGTCTCCTCACTTAGCTCTAGTTATGCTAAGCTCGTAGTTCCCTCTACCATGTGCTTGTCTATTTCCCTCTTTTCCAGAAGGTTCCCTGCTTACTCATTGAGTTCCTTCTGCCATTGGCTCACTGACTCAACGATCAGTCAGCTGTTATTCTTTCATGTTCTTTCAGTTTCTATATGATTACTCAGCATCCCTGTGCTCTCATATATAAACTCTCAAGTAGCACCCATGTCCTTCAGCTTAGACCTACTTGGCTTACCTAATCCTAATCCCCTCTTTGTGTGTCTTCGCTCTACACCTGAGTGAGTGCTTTAACTCATGCCTGCATCCCATCTCAATTACAAGGGATAAGTTCTTGGCCCACCCATGTCACCAGAACCCACCCTTGACCTTGCCATCTGCAAGGTACCCCCTTGTCTCAGCTTCACAGGACCTTTGCCAAGTTTGCGCCTGACCCTTCAGGATCAAGCATAATAAAAGGTCTAAGCTCTCTCGCTATGGTTAGCACTGCCTAAACTGCCACCATATCCCGATAAAACACCCCCCTGCCTTGCTAATAGGATCTTCAGACCTACCAGAGAATGCCCACCTGTTGACTCAGAATCTGAACCCCAGTCCTCCAAAGAGGAACAATCCCCATTGTCACCAGATCTCTGCATCACTTCCCCTCAGGAAGAACACAAGGACTATGCCCTCGCCACCCTATTCTCTGAAGGAATATCTATCCCCAGGGAACCAACTCCACTATCCCCTACTCCCATAGCCACCCACCACACTCTCCCCCAACTCCTTGCTGATACCGAGCATCAAACAAGGACAACCTGAACTCAAACCCCAGCACAAACCCAATTACCACCATTCACACCCCCACCAATGACTGCCAAGCCAACTGAACTTCGTCTCGGGAAGCCAGATGACTATAACGGTTCCTATGAGAAAGCCATACCCTGGCTTAACTCCGTCCAATTTTACCTGATCACCAATGCTGAGCTATACAATACAGATGCTAAGAGAATTGCATTCACCCTCTCTTTCATGAAGGATGGCTCAGCCGCCACCTGGGCCAACACCTTCCACACCCAGAAACTTGCTGATCCTACTGCTAGATTCAGGAAGTTCAAAGACTTTGTCAAAAGCTTCAAAGAAACCTTCCAACATGAAGATGTTGTCACCAAGGCAGTTCACTGGCTGCAAGGCACCAAGATTACTAAACTCACTGACCTCAATAGTTATATCTCTGAGTTCAAGAATCAAGTCTCCCTCAGCACCATAGAAGATGATATCATTCTCACCAGCTTCTTTGCTGCAGGAATACCCAACTCACTTCAACAATGAGTCTTCTCCATGGACACCCCCCCCCCACCACCATCGAGGAATGGTACAAGAAAGCTGTCCATTTTGTTGTCCAATGGGAGCTAGCTTATGCCTACAAACACCAAGGAACATATCACCACTTCCAACCCAACACATCCTCCACCACCACCATCAGAGACCCAGATGCTATGGACATAGATGTTGTCAAAATTGGCAAATTAACCCCAGAAGAACGAAAGTGTTGTATGGCGCAGAAACTCTGTTTCCACTGCTGCCAACCAGGGCATATGTCCACCACTTGCCCTGCCTTCCCCACCCAAGGAAAGAAGAAGACTGCAGTTAAGAAAGTTGCTGCCACTCTCCCTTGGCTGGAAGCTGTCCCTGATGATGATGACGAAGAAGAACCCCCCAAAGAAACGGTCAAACAAATCACCTTTTCCAGATGGGGGAAGGGTTTTTGAAAGGAGGAACGCCCTTGATGCACATTTTCTCCTCTAATCACCGTGTACTAGTAGCTAAAGATTCCTGTGCTATACAAATCCCCTTCATCTTTGCTACTGGTCAAAAAGTCATCAAAACCCACACCCTAGTCAACTCAGGAGCTACCCGGTCCTGCATTGATTGGGCCTTCATTAAGAAACACCACATCCTACTTGCCCACCTCCCAAAACCCGTCCCAGTTTGGAATGCAGATGACACCCCAAACAAAGGGGGGCCCATCAAATTCTCCATTACCCTCCCCTTCACCATAGAAGGCCTATCCTACTCTGAAATCTTCTATGTCATGCACTGTGGAGACAATGACCCCTTCATTCTTGGGATGCCCTGGCTATGGGACACCAACCCACTCATCGACTGGTCATTCAACACCCTCCTTCTTCCCATCTCAGATGCCCTACCACCAAGCCAACCAACCAAGTCCCCCCTTGAAATAAAATGGCTTATGGAACATGCTGGCAAAGTCACAAACACCCCAGACCCCATCCATATCCATCATGTTCAGGTTAAGCAAGATTGAAACAGCACCTTGTTCAACTATCTCCAAGATTGGGGGGGACATAGATGGCCCACGTATAAGGAGTGGAAAGCTTGGGAGGATGAGGTCATTACCAAACACCTTACCACTGCAACCAACCTCACCATCGAGGCCCTTGCTGAAAAGAAGGAAGTACACCTCCCACCCAAATTTGCAGATTTCATATCTGTGTTTGCCAAGGAATTGGCTAACCACCTTCCTCCTTCCTGACCCTATGACCACCCCATTGAGCTTGACAAGACATTCAAACCCCAACCCACAAAACTATATCCCCTCACTGAGGCTGAAAAGAAGGCCACTGAAGACTTCCTTGAGGAGAATCTCCATGCAGGAAAGATTCATCCTTTGAAATCCCCCCAGTCATCCCCTTTCTTCTTTGTTAATAAGAAAGATGGGAAATTATGTCCATGCCAAGATTACCGATATCTCAACGAACACACCATCCAGGATACCTATCCCCTTCCTCTTATCTCAGACCTTGTTGAATGTCTCCAAGGTGCCAAGGTGTTTACTAAATTTGACATTTGATGGGGATACAACAATGTCTGAATCAAGGAATCAGACTGCTGGAAGGCAGCCTTCCTTACTTATAAAGGACTGTTCGAACCTACTGTCATGTTCTTTGGACTAACGAACTCCCCTGCTACCTTCCAATGATTCATGAACAACTCCTTCCATGACCTCATTGCTGAAGGATGGCTCATCATTTACATGGATGACCTCCTCATCTTCTCCTCCGACAAGGAAACCCACACTGAATGCACCCACCATGTACTCAAACATATGACCAAACTTGACCTCCACCTCAAGTTGGAAAAATGTGATTTCGCCACCACTGAAGTTGAATACCTCGGTATGATAGTCAAACCCAGGGAGCTCGCCATGGATCCCATTAAACTCGCAGGAATTGCCAAGTGGCCCACCCTCCTAAAAGTTAAGGATGTATGATCCTTTCTTGGCTTCGCCAACTTCTATTGACGATTCATCCCTGATTATTCCACCATCACCCATCCCCTCCTTGACCTTACCAAGAAAGATCATTCCTGGGATTGGTCCCCTGCATGTGCCGATGCCTTCACCACCTTGAAAACCACCTTCACCTCCATGCCCATCCTACTCCTACCTGACCCCACCAAACCATTCTCCATCACCACCGACACCTCGAAATGGGTGACTGGTGGTGTCCTCCTCCAACCTGATGGCAATGGTGATCTCTAGCCATGTGCTTACCTCTCCCAATCCTTCTGCTCTGCAGAATGCAACTATGACATTTATGACCAGGAACTCCTGGCTGTCATTTGTGCCCTCAAGGCATGGCACCACCATCTCCACAGCTCCCCCTTTGTAGTCTTGGTTCTGACTGACCACAAGAACCTCACCTACTTCCGCAAACCTCACAAGCTAAACCGCCACCAGGCTCACTGGCTTCTGGATCTTGTGGACTTTGACTTGAAGTTTACTTACATTCCCAGCTCTGCCCTGTCTGCCCCTGACACCCTCTCTCGCCACCCTGACTTTGTATCTTCCAATGATGTGGACAATGAGGATGTCATTCTTCTCCCTGACAATCTCTTCATCAAACTCATCGACACCGACCTTGCCTCCAAAGTCACTGCTTCCTCCTCCTCTGATCCCGTGGTCACCGATGCCCTACACACTCTTGAGAGTTCGGTTGCTTCTAAATTCCACTCCTGCCTGTCTGACTGGTCCTTTGACGCTAGCATCCTCACCTTCCAAGGCTGTGTCTACATCTCTGACAGCCTCTGCCATGAGGTTATTTCCCAGGCCCATAATTACCCCTCTGCAGGCCATCCAGGTTACCTCAAGACCTGCCAGCTCGTCTCCCATGACTACTGGTGGCCTGGGCTTGCCTTCTTCGTCCATTGTTTCATCAAGGGCTACGCCCCCTGCCAGCAGATGAAGATGAACACCCACCTGACCATCACCCCCCTTACCCCCATTGCCTCCTTCTGCACCCGCCCCTTCCAACAAATCTCCTGTGATCTCATCACCAACCTTCCGGAGTCTGCTGGCTTCAACAGTCTTTTGGTCATGGTTAACCATGGGCTTACGAAGGGGGTAATTCTATGTCTCATGTGGAAAACCATCACTGCTGAAGGCATTGCCCACCTCTTTTTCCACAAAGTTTACACTTGATTTGGACTCTATGACAAAATCATCTCCGATTGTGGTCCACAATTTGCCTCTGAATTTGCCAAATCCCTGGCAAAACTTGTTGGATACCAACTTGCCCTCTCCACCGCCTACCACTTGCAGACTGATAGTGAAATGGAATGAGTTAACCAGGAAATTGAGACCTATCTTCATCTATTCTGCCACAAAAACCTCACTGAATGGGCAGAACACATTCCAATGGTGGAATTCGCACACAATCACCACCCTCATTCTGTAACCAACAAATCTCCGTTCTTCCTCATGATGGGATATGTTATGATTTGCCATTCCACTCTTTTCTTTTGTTGGACTTAACTCTCCTCACTTAGTTCTTCTTACGCTAAGCTCATAGTTCCCTCCATCACGTGCTTGTTCCTTCTATTGACTTCCAGAATGTTCTTTGATTTCTCCTCTCACTACTTTTGCCATTGGCTTGCTGACTCAACGATCAGTCAGCCATTTGTTCCTTTATGTTCTTTTTGTTTCTATATGATTACTCAGCATCCCTTCGTCCTCGTATATAAACCTCGAGTAGTTCTCATGTCCTGTAGCTTAGACCTACTTGGATTATATAGTCCTATTCCTTTTCTTGTGTCTCCGCTCTACACCTGAGTGAGCGCTTTAGCTCTTGCCCATGTCCCATCCCGATTACAAGGGATTGTCCTTGGTCCACCCATTTCACCAGGTAGTCAACCGTCTGGTCTTCACCAGGACGACCCTCTCAACCTTACAGCCAGTAGGGTACCCCCTTGTCCCCCAGTGACTTAGGATCTTCACCAAGTTCACACTTGACCCTTCGGGATCAAGCATAACAGGATATGAACCCAAACCATTACCCATGATCATTATGGAGACCCCACTACCTGCTGTCAAAACTAGACTAGACACACTTTCCCACTTCTGTGACAAAGCATTGGCATCCCATGAACTCACATGCCAAGTCATGAAATCATGCAATACACACAGATTCACCCCCTGGAAGTGAGGAGATAAGGTCTGGTTAGAAGCATGAAATCTGAAATGTTCCCTCACCTCCCCTAAATTCACACCTAAAAGGGAAGGTCCTTTCACAATCACCAAGGTCTTATCCCCTATCTCCTACCACCTCTGCCTCCCTAAAACATGGAGGATTTATCCTGTGTTCCATGCTTCCCTCTTATCTTCCTATCATGAGAATGATATCCATGGCCCAAATTACCTGGCCCCACCCCTGGAGTTAATAGAAGGAGAAGAAGAGTACGAAATAGAAAAGATCCTATGCCACAGGGGAACCCCAACCCATCGGCGATTCCTGATAAGGGGGAAGGGCTACACTGCTGACGAAGACTCTTGGCAAGTGGAATCAGATCTGACTAATGCCAAGACCATCCTCAATGCTTATAAATGCCTTCACCCCAAGGTTTTTCCCCAGTCTCGCTCTGTTACTTAAAACCCTCTGTATCATGTCCACCAACCCAACCTCCCTTCACTCCTATGTCACCTCCCCCCTCATCCCTGTTGGAACTCTCACCTGACGACTTAGCCAGAGTCCTCCAGCTGACAATCAGTGGATGGCATCACCTCCACCCTCTAATATGGGCACTGAGTCTTCTATTCCAATACTTCTCCTGCCTGATGCTGCTGTTGATGCCTTCCCCAGTAGCCTATCCACCATGTCATCTGTAACTCCATCCTTCCCACCTGGCTCTACCTCCTCTGATGACTCCTATTTTGTCACTCCAACTGATGTAGGAGGTTGAATCCTCCTACAGTTGTAAACCCCCCTTTCTGTCCATTACAAGGGTCCATTCAAGCATCTATAGCATCCATCATCCATCTGGGTAGGTCTTTTTTTTTATCTTCCATTGATGTCTTCGTCCATCTGTATCCATCTGCACAATCTGGCCATTTGTTCCAGGCCTGGACTGCGTCAATCTGGTGCTGGATCTGTTCATCTGGACCAGATTCTTTTAGCCTACATATCCACTGGGTGCCATTTGGACCCAGATTAGTTAGGTCTCGTAGATAGAAGTCTACAGGTATTCCTGGGGACTATAAAACGGGTGTACCACACTTCAGAACAAATCTTTCTTCCCCCCACTTTCCATCTGTGTGAATTGGGCTCTGGCCCTCCTCACCTGTTTCCTCTTGCTTCCCATGTCTCTCCTATCCCCCTCCCTTGGGTCGAGTCTATACTCGCACCCTTTATTCAATCCTTATCCATTCAGAAAGGATTATCTGTTTTACAACTGGAGCCTACCGTGAGGGGGGGTGTTGTACAGTGGAACACAGAGCCTGAGGGACAGTTCATAGTCTAGCCCTCTTCATATTTTTCTGAATCAACCCTTTTTTTCAGTCCTTTGTTTATCCCATCCCTGTTGCTTCTCATCAACCCCTAGCTCACTCATTTGCTGTTTCATCATCTTTCATTTTGTCATCATTGATCCCTTTCTGGGTTATTCCCACACATCCAGTCATTCCATATTTGGAGTGCTGGCACCATCCATTCATTCTGCTCTCGGGCCATTACATCAGCATGCCAGATACCTTCATCCAACCTCGTCAGGACATCCCTGAGGCCCCTTGATTTGATGCAAGCAGACCACAACAACTACCTGGATTCCTCTATGACATTTCTGCACTCGGAGATGCCCTTGGATATGACCATGCACAGAAGATCAAGCTTGCCATCTACTATGCTGACCTTGATGATGTGAAACTCTGGGAGTACCTACCAGAAGCATCAGATCCAGTCCCAGATTGGGATGCATTCGCGGGAGCAGTCAAGAAGAATTACCCAGGATGCAAAGGTCTGCATAACTATAGTCGAGCTGACCTTGTTTCCATTGTGCAGGAGTTTAGATCGAAGCAGATGCACTCTCTTGATGACCTCAGGGCATATTACAGGCAGTTCCTCAAAGTCACCAATCCACTTGTATCAACCTGGAAGCTGTCTGATCTAGACCAGGATTGGTTGTTTATCACTGGGTTCCCCCAGGACATTGAGATCCAGATCCGGAATCGCCTCGAGATCATCCAACTGGACATCCATCTGGAGGACATTTACCCACTATCTGATGTTATGGATGTGGCCACATTTCTCCTATCACAATCTCGCATTTGCAATATCCCATCCTCACCACCATATCTGACTGTTGTCAATCCATTTCTGGATCCTGCACCTGCACTGGTTGTCCACAGTCCATTACTGGCCTGCTCCACACAGTCATTGGCATCATATCCACCACCGGAATCACCACCTCATGTCCTCCGGCTTCGTCGCAGCCTGTCACTCAACCATGTCATCATTCTGGTTTGGCTGCACAGCCACCATGGGTATCATGCCTGGTTCTGTCAGTATCCATCCTGGCTAGAGATGCCATCATGGATGTTGACCCAGATGTGTTCAGCCTGGTCAGATGAGAGCCACATCCAGTTTGCCTAGATGTCATATCCGCTCCGACCTCCGGGCCTTTTGCTCTTCTCCGATCTCCGTAGTCCGGACTTCGTTCCTTCATACTGGACTCCGTTCTCCGAGTATCAGACTTCCTTCACCTTCCTTATTTAGTATTCCCTTTGTACCTTCGACCCTACATTCCCTAGTTATGACCCTTAGCTTCATCCCTTAGACCCTTCGCCACACCATATGATCTCCCTATGTATGTTCCCCGTCTCCACATGCTTTCCTACTACCCGACGTACCTTACCATATGCCCCTCCATTCCTCCGTCCGA
>JBBPTJ010000744.1:0-10937 GCA_038094035.1 Pulveroboletus aff. ridleyi
AGCACAGGGAACGGAGGAATCTCTCGTTCACAGATACTGATGGAGGGGATGAGAGAGCGAGGATCGGAAAGAGCGGATGCGTTGAGCCGGATCTCCTTTGGTGCACTAGTGGAGTCAACGCAACCCCCAGACTGTGCGGAGTCCTGGAGGTCACACTCTATTTTTTTGCCTCCAAGGAGGTCTCCGGTTTGGCTTCCGGAGTTGCGGCCTTAGCTGCTCAACCTTTAGCTGCCTTGGAGGTTGACTTCAGGCACTCCTTGGCTATGTGACCATCTTGGCCACAGAACATGCAAAGTTTAAGGTTGAAGCAGTGCTTTCGCTCGGCTACTGTGAGCTTACTGTCCTTTCCTAGCTTAGCGGAAAGGTCAGTCTTTGGAGAGGCGGAGGTGGTGGCAGACTTCCCTTTGGAGTCCAAGGACTCCATAGGGCCACCAGAGTTGGAGCTGCTTCTGGATTGGTGGTTTCCGGAGCCGGTTGGCTTGTCGGTTTTGGCGGAGGGGTTGGCGGATGGCTTCGCCTGGTGACTAACCTCTGACTTGTGCTCCCAATAGCGCGCATTGATGGCTTGAGTGAGGGTCTGGAGTTCAGAGAGGGTGGGTGGCTTCCCGACACGAGAGATCTCGTCTTTGATCTGGTCAGGGAGGCCATTGTAGAAGTGGTGCCGGAGGGCACCTTCTCCATAGCCTCGGACTTGCGAAGCGATGCGGTTGAACTCGACCACATACTTGTTGATGCGTTGGGAGTCCTTCATGGACAGGTGGTCGAGTTGGTGCTCCGTGTCACCAACGGGGTCGTGGGGTCTGAAGTTTGTCTGTAACTCCAGGACGAATTCCCGGAAATTATCCATCCAGACTGGACGGAGGTTGGGGTTCTCGTCGAGGAGGAGGTCCGGTTCAAACCATTCCAATGCCATCCCTTTCAGGTAGGATTGTGCAAATGTTACTTTGGCGCAATCTGTCCGAAAAGCCTTAGGACGGTCTTGGAAGTTTAGCTTGCACTGGACTAGGAATGTCCGGAGCTTCCGGGGGTCAGTCCCATCAAACTGATCTGGTTCTTGGACTTTGGTGCAGGGGGTGCTATCAGCGTGGCGTTGACGAGAGGAGCGGGCAAGGCCGCGGATGGTGTCAGCGAGGAGGGTGAGCGTGTCCTGAGGGACTTGCTTGTTCTCATCCCCGCTTCCAGGGGCGTCTTCTCCGTCGTCACTGTCCTCAGGCCCAAGCTCTGGGAAGTCAGGGTCTTCATCGGAGGAGTCACCTCCGGGACCATCCGGACCTTTTGGGCTTCTAGGACCATTGGGGGGTGTGTGAGGGATATCTCGTTCTTGGGGTAGATTGGACAATGATGACTTGTTGTCCTCGAGTTCAGTAATCCATGCATCCGGAGTTGGTGAATGCTGGAAGGCATGAGCCTGGGAAATGGATGCTGGAGTACGGCAGGCGGAAAAACTGTGGAATTGGTCGACGAGGGTGGGGCCTTGGCGACTGCTTGCGAATACGCTGAGTGGGTTGAAACGTGAGGATGGGGGTGGGTTTGCGCCAACAGTGCGTGTTCTGGAGCATGTGACACGAGTAGCCATGACGAATGCAAGTTAGGAGTTATAACAAGAGGTAGTTTGAATATACTGTTAGAACCAGGGTCTCTGGGAGGTAACTCCGGAACTCCGGAGTTCAAGCAGGACTTGGCTTCACCATATGTGGTGTGCCCTTGTCACAACTCCAGGGGTGTCCTGTAATTTCAGAACGGGCGGAAGAAGTCAGATTGGTCTTGTTGCAAGCAGCAAGGCTGAGGATGGTTCAGAAGAGAGTCTTAGCGACTCAAGGGGGGTCAGAGTGAGCTTGGGAGACTGTCCAAGTCGATATTCAAACTAGAGTATCTACTACAAGTGCGGGGACTTTATATCCTCACTATTGACCGGATTACCATTTTCCTGTCCAGAACGTCATCCGGAACCATCTCATCTTGCTCTCATGCACTGAGGTTGGTCGTAGTTGTCTGTCCTCAGTACTAACCCTCCACAGGACCCCTTGGGACGAGGATACTTGACCCTTACCTACTACACCCCACACCACCTATTTATCTTTCACTGGACCCTCTGTATTTAGCATTCCTTGTTCTTAGTGTTACGCTCCATTCTTCGCTTACAGTATATAGCCACTAGCTTCGTTCCAGTTCACCCTCCATCCCTGTGCCTGCTTAGAAGCACAGCTCTGGTACACTTAGCATCCGCACTCCGAACTATTAGCAAGACCTATGTTCTACTCCCATATATAAAGTCCCCACACTTGTAGTAGATACTCTAGTTTGAATATCGACTTGGACAGTCTCCCAAGCTCACTCTGACCCCCTTGAGTCTCTAAGACTCTCTTCTGAACCATCCTTGGCCTGTGTTGCTTGCAACAAGGCCAATCCGACTTCTTCTGCCCGTTCCAAAATTACAGGACACCCCCGGAGTTGTGACAAGGGTGCACCACATACGGTGAAGCCAAGTCCTGCTCGAACTCCAGAGTTCCGGAGTTACCTCCTGGAGATCCTGGTTCTAACAGCTTTGATAACCAATTTATGACGATGAGGATGGCGGTGAAGCTGGAGGAAGGTGGGAGCTGCTTGATGAAATCCATGGATATGGAGTTCCATGATTTCTCTGGGACTGGGAGCTGCTTCAGGAGATCATATGGGTGATGTTGGGCAACCTTGGCTCAGGAGTATGTCATACAGGAGAACACATAGTCCTTGACAAATGCCCAGAAGCCCGGCCAGGTGTATTCGCGACAAATCAGTTCTAGTGTACAGTTCTGTCCGAAGTGGCCTGCAGTAGGGTGGTCATGGAAGGTCTGGAGAAGTCAGAGTCAGAGGTCAGCAGCGTCGGGGACATAGATACATTTGTCCCTTAGGAGGAAGCCTTCTGGGTTTATGGACCATCTTGGGTTGTCCAACGACTTGGAGGAGAGGAGGGGTGACGCAACTGGGTCAGCAGGGAGGGAGGAAAGGATATCGGAGTGGACTTGTTTGGTGTCGAGTAAGACAGAGGCCCGGAGTAGTGGAGTCTCTAGGAGCATGGCTCGCAAGGACATCGTGAGTTGCTCCGAGGTAAAGATGGGCTGGAGATTGTCAGGGTTGATACGAGCGAAGTCCCTATCCCCCTCTTTGGGGTAGATGTCCCAGTGTCTAGTCAATGCATCAGGCTTAGCTCTGAGCTTACCAGGGTGATATTTCCATATTGAATTGGCAGAGGAACTCTGACCATCAGGCCTGGCAGCGCGTCAGGAGTTTCATGGAGGAGAAGTATTCCAAGTTCTTGTGGTCCGTGACGACATTGATGGGGTGTGTGGAGCCTTCAAGGAAATGTTGCCAGGAGGTGAATGCCTTGAAGATTGCCAGTAACTCCTTATCATGCATGTTGTAGTTTAACTCTGCTCCAGAGAGCATACGAGAGTAGAACGCAACGAGATGGAGTTCATTGTTGGAGGTGATGGAGAGGATGCCAGTGATGGTGTAGTCGGAGGCATCAGTCTCAACTGTCATCGGAGCATCGGGGTCCCAGTGTGTGAGCACCGGAGCTGTAGTGAACACATCCTTAAGACATTGGAAGGACTTATGACAAGTTTTGGAGAAGTCCCATAGAGCACTCTTGCGAGTGAGTCAGGTCAATGGAACCATGATGTCAGAGTAGCTGTGGATGAAGCAGCGATAAAAGTTGGTGAATCCTAGGAAGGACTGGATATCCTTGACTTTCCAGGGTTCTGGCCAATCTAAAATTATCTGTATCTTATCTTTGGCCATGGAGAGACCGGAGGGCGAGAGGATGTATCTGAGGTATTCAATGGTGTCGCTATGCCATTCACATTTCATTTCTCAGGTTTGCAATAAAGTCCATTGGTGTGGAGGTGCTGGAGGACCTCTTGGACATGCTTCCGATGCGAGGCAGGGTCAGTGGAGTAGATAAGGATGTCATTGAGATATACCACCATGCTGACATCCAGCATATCAGTGAAGATGCTGTTGACAAAGCGCTGGAAGGTGGCGGGGGCATTAGTAAGTCCGAATGGCATTACTAACCACTCGAAGGAACTGTAGCGCGTTCGGAATGATGTCTTCCACTCATCTCTGTTGGCAACACGGACCAGATGGTACATGTGCTGGAGATTGAGCTTTGTATAAATCTTAGCTCTGCTCAGAGCCTCAAGGAGGTCCGAGGTGTGCAGGAGAGGGTAGTGGTCCTTTTTCATGATCTTGTTCAGGCCTTGGAAATTGATGCATAATCGGAGTGAACTGTCTTTCTTTCGGATGAAGAGGATGGGTGCGGCGTGAGGGGAGGAGGATTGGCAGATGAAGCCGATCCGGAGATGTTTGTCAAGGAAGTCCCGAAGGGCTCCCTGTTCGGAGGGCGAAATGGAGTAGAGGCAACCAATGGGAGGTTCGGCACCTTCCTCAAGTTCGATCTTCAGGTCAAACAGCCTGTGTGGAGGCAAGGTGTCAGCCTTGCCCTTACTGAAGACGTCCACAAATTCGTGGTACTCTGGAGAAACCTTTGACAGGTCTGGAGATTCTTCAGGTGGAGTGTCAACGCATGTAGCACTGTGACCACAGATGGAACGGAGGGAGAGGGTGAAGGGTGTCAATCCTTCAAGCTTGCAGGCCCAGTGAAATGCAGCAGCATTGACGAAGGAGACCAGAGGAGACCGAAGTCCAGGTGCTGTGGGAGAATCCAGGGGTTCCAGCGAAGATTCGCACGGAGGAGTTAAAGGAGTGTTGGAGCTTGACTTTGGAGGGATGGAGGGCAATGTTAGGGTTGACAAACCTGTGGGGTCAGTTCGGAATGAGATGCTGTTCATAGCCCAATCAATCAACAGATTGCAATGGGCAAGCCAGCAATGTCTGAGAACTATATGGCATGAGGAATCCAACAAGGTAACATAAAATGTTTTGGAGGTGGAAACTCCTGAAGTGAAGGATAATTGGAGATCTATAGCAGAGGAGATAGAAGAGGTGGAGGAGCCATCAAAAAGGCAGAAGGAAAGCATAGGGACGGAATATGTAGGTAACTTATTTTTATCTACAAATGCGGAATCTATGAAACAGTGAGTAGAGCTGGAGTCCACAAGTACTGGTACATTGGAGATAGGAAAATCAGAAAGGGAAACTATAGGGTGGAGGGAATTCAGGTCTGAAAGAGAGGACACATTGAGATAGAGTATCAGAGGAGCACAGCTGTCAGGCTCAACACAACTTCCAACCTGTGCTGTAGGGGAGTCGCACTCTATTTTTTCACCTCCAAGGAAGTGGAGCTGGGGGCTGGAGCAGGAGTTGTCGCAGCTGCTCGAGCCTTTGCAGCCCTAGAGGTGCTCTTTGGACATTCTTTTGTGGAGTGTCCAGCAAAGCCGCAGAAGAGGCATAAGCCGAGCTTTAGATGGCACTGTTGCTCCTTGGGGAGGAGCTTGCTGTCCTTGCCCAACTTGGCAGAGATCAAGTCTGCAGAGGCGGACTCAGTCCCGCTCTTCTTGTTGGTGGAGGAGGAAGAGGAGCCTTTGGACGACTTGTCCTTAGGCTTACCGGAGGCGGAGGTAGAGGCGGCACTGGACGAACTGTCCTTGCCAGAGTTGGATGATTTGGAGGCAGATGCAGAGTTGCCAGAGTTCAACCTGGAGGCTTTGATTGCATGGGCGATCTCATCCCTGCGTTCCCAATACCAATGGTCAATCTGCTGGGCGAGAGCGCAGAGTTTGTGGATGTTGTCGGGTTTGCCCTGATAAGCAAGCTCGTCCTTGATGTGGTCTGGGAGACCGGAGTAGAAGCTCTGTTGGAGCACTCCTTGGCCCCAGTCTCGGACCTGGCTGGCAAGTCGATTCCACTCGACGATGTACTTGGAGATGCGCTGTGAGTCGTGCATCTGGAGGTGCTCGAGCTGGGCCTCAGCATCTGCAATGGGGTCGTGAGGTCCAAAATTAGACTGCAACTCATATAGGAACATGTGCCAGCTGTCCATCCACGCAGGTCGGAGGCCCAGCGCTTCAAGTCTGAGGAGGTCCAGCTTGAAGTATTCGAGCGCAGTCCCCTTGAGGTAGGACTGAGCGAAGGTTACCTTGGTCTGATCCTTGTGGTAGGTCTGGGGATTGGTCTGGAAGTGGAGTTTGCACTGGACAACGAATGGGTGGAGTTTCTTCAGGTCCATCCCATCGAACGGGTCAGGTTCCCAGACCTTGGGCTTTGAGCCTTCAGTCTTCCATTGTCAGAGTGCTTGGTGGGTCATCCCCTTGATGGCATCAGCAAGTTGGGTGAAGGGTTCGTAGGCAAGTGGGATTTGGTTGTGTTTTTTGTCTTCGGGATTATTTTTGTCGGGAAAGTGCCCGGTGGAGGAATCCTGGTTGGAGTCCATATCGGAGGAGCTAGAGGAGTCATTTCTGCCTGGGTCGGCCCTGTTGCCCCTTCTGCATGAAGGCATCAGGGTGCCGGGTTGGACTTGGATGGATTCTTCATTGTCCCATTCCTGGGAACCCATCAGAGAAAGTTTGGGACTGAGGGTAAGTGGAAGAGGTGTTAGCAGAGACAGAGGTTGTCTGCTACATGCCTTGGAGATGGAGGGTGCAGTGACCATGGTGCATGCAGAGAAACTCTGAAAGTCTCCAGAGACCCTGCAAGAACTGCCAAAGGCAGTCTGCAGGACCTGCTCATGCTGGGAGGTTTGTCTTGTGCATGCAGATATAGGATTTGTCAGAGAGGGTGAACCTTGACAAGAGGGAGTACAAATATATTGTCAAGTCTGGTTCCTCCCAACTCAAGTCTGACCAGAGGTCCGAAGGGTAGTGTATGAAGTTCGTAAAGGGATGAACAGAGCTTGGAGCGGCAGGGGGTACCTAGGAGGACATTGGTGCAGGACTTATGTGTCGCACCCTTGTCTAGGCTCTGTCCTCGTATTTCATAGGAGGGGAGTAGGGAGTAGAAGAGAGGGGGGTCAGATGAGAGACAGGAGGTGACTGGTTTGATATTCGTACTAAGGTACAGAAGCGGAGCATAGGAGCTTTATATACTGAAGTCTGGTCCAGAGTTTGGATGGAGGAATGGAGGACCATATGGTAAGATATGTTGGGTAAAAGGGAAGCATATGGAGACAGGGAACATACGTAGTGAGAACATATGGTGTGGCGAAGGGTCAAAGGGATGAGGCTAAGGGTCATAACTAGAGAATGGAGGGTCGAAGGTATAAAGGGAATACTAAATAAGGAAAGCAAGGGAAGTCTGATACTAGGAGAACAGAGTCTGATATGAAAGGGGCAAAGTCTGAGTGAAGAAGCCCGGAGGTGGACAAATGGGGTCCAGAGTAGGGTTCAGAGGCTGGAGTTGGTAGGGGCTGGGACAGATATGACACATTGCCTGCTTATGCATGAGTTGAAAGGTCTTATTAATTCTCCCTTATCGACTGTCGCAGCATGTGTAGATCTGCAAATGGTGGCATTACCCTGTTAGCTCCAGTACCCAGCATCAGTCTATGAGTGTAATTTATCATGTTTGAAGGTTGACACCCTTGCTTTGTCAGTTTCAAAGTTGTCATTGGCAAAAGGAAAGGCATGGTCAAAGAAAGCCCTTGTCACTACTTTGCTTGCCCATTTTCAGCAACTTTGCTCTTCGCTTGCTGGTTGCCCAGCTACTGATGTGATTGATAGATACTGCAACATAGAACTTCCTGGTGGTTGTGTGCATAATGCACTAGCTTTACTCTCTATGCATTTTGATTCTCTGTATGGTAGCGATGTAGCTGCTGCACTTCGTAACCTGCTGGACCCCATATATGCATTCAATGATGATGTTGCTCATAGCCACAGCCCTTGCATTGAGTGGGCACTTTTGCCTCAGAACGATTTGGTGGACTGCCTTCACAAACTATCATTGGAAACTCTGCATAAGTTAATTCAACATCTGATTCCTGAGAGTCGCCCCTCTGTCATTGGCCATTCCTGCCATAGGACATGCAGTGGTTTGTTACAACATCTACTTGAGCGTCTCTGATACTTGGAGTATGCTGGTGCTGATACGCTATGTGATATTTACCTTACTTACTATCCTACAAGCATGTCCAATGATGAAACTGACAGTTACTACATGATGAAGATTCTTGAACATGAGTATGGTCAGACCATTGTTGCTACTTTGGCGATGCTGCCACAAGCTCAGCCTTGTAAGGCTGATGAGCTAAAGATTTCCAGGAGGAGGAACAGACTGGAAAATGTCGCTGCTACTCAACAGACCTCAGCTCAATACAATTGTGAATGGCCTAATGTTGTCCCCCAGAACATTGTTTTTGGTTATCTCAATCGGTACTACAAAGGTTCAATGTGGTCTGATCCTCCTGTATGCGCTGTGTGTGGCCAATATCAGTGAAACATAGTAAAGTACGATTTGCCATGCAGTGAGCAGCCTGAGCTGGATATTCTTCGAGTACATGATCTGTTCATTATTACGAAGTGCATAGTTCAGCAATTGTCTCTGGAATTCAATTACCTTAATCCTGCTCTTGACGGTTTGATGCTGGATCGTTGTGGTGTTGTTTGTGATGAAGTGGACAAAGCCAGGCTTAACATTTGTAGCGATTGTTCTGCGCATCTTTTCAAGTGGAAAATTCCTTGCTTTGCACTTGCCAATGATCTCTATCAGGGAGAATTGCCTGCTATGTTCACCGATCTCACATGGGTTGAGAAGAAAATATGTGCAATATATTGTACTACTGCTCACGTTACCTGTCTGTTCCAGTCCTCTGATCTCTCACAACCCAAGGTCTTCCATGGCAATACATGTGCTCATGATATGAATGTCGTATCCACTGTGTCAGTGTTACCACGGACACCAGCAGATGTGACTGGCCTTTTGAGTGTCATATTTGTTGGACTAGGCAAGTTTGACCCGAAACTGATTGGTACTGTATTTCGTGTATGAAAGGCAAAGATTTGGGCTTTCTTACTCTGGCTCAGAAATCATAATCAACTGTATGCTGATATTTCTCTTGATTCCAACATTGTCTGGCTCTATCCAGAGAATGACATCATTCCAGGTCTTGCTGACCATGTTATCGAAGACCATGAATTGGATGCCAAAAAGGTATTCCATGAGGAAACTGCTGGCTTTGAGGATCATCCAGCCATGCTTCTACACCAATAGAGTGATGAACCTTCTTCCAGTGATGAGTCAAGCCCAGTCACATTCCTGGAAAAGATGGGTGTCTCTGACCCAGATTGCATTAAAATTAGTGGTTGTACTTTCACTGCCTCAGCACTTAGGAATCTCATTCCTCACTCATCCTCAAGACCCAATCTTGTCATTCACTGAGGATCACAAGCTATTAATGAATACAATAATCCAGATCTCTTCCCTGGAATGTACCCAACGCTTTTCCCACACAGCATTGGAGGGTTCAATGACCAAAAGAGGCCAATGTCTCTCTCATTTCAACAGCAAGCTCAATATTTGCTCAATATTCCCGATAGGTCATTTTGATATTACCAAAGCTTTCTTTTCGTTGTGCTCAATATTTACCAGCACCATTTAGCTCACCTTTACATAGCATTTACATGCAAGAAATATAACTTTTTGTGAATCGCTGAAAAGCTTACAAGCATTTTGCCGGAGATATTGAACTGTGTTGCCTTCTGTCTGGAACGAGAACACAAGCTAGCAGATATGTCCTGCAAGGAGAAGAATGCACTCAGTCTGTTGCAGCACATCAACACCATCTCAGCACATATTCCTGGTTCTGAGGCTTCAAAGTTATTCATCCATAATGAGATTCAGAGTCACTATGGCTACTTTGGTCTGCCTCAACTTTTTTTCACATTTAATCCAAGCGTTGCTCACAGCCCTATCTTTCAGGTCATGTTTGGTGACCACACTGTCAACTTATCTAATCGATTTCCTGGTCTCGTATCTGCTCATGAGCAGGCTATCCACCTCACTCAGGACCCCATCACTGCAGCTGACTTCTTCAGATTTTCTGTACAGTGTTGTTTCGAACATTTACTTGGATAGGACTACAAGAAACGGCAATGTTCGCCAGAGGGTGGTCTTTTCGGTCTCTTGTGAGCTTTCTACAGAACCACCAAGTACATGGAAAGAGGCTCCCTTCATGGGCACTTCCTTCTTTGGTTGAAAGGAGGTGTAAATCCGTCTGATATTCATCACTGGCTGCATGATGAAAATTTCCAAAAGCAATTTTTCACATTCTTTGAGGACATCATTCAACATTATTTGCCTGATATTGAGCTTCCTATTGATCCAAAATTTGAACCTTGTGTAGAGCAACCACCCAGGCCTCCACCTTGTGATGGCGCAACAGAGATTGAGTTGAAAGAATGGAAGTCTGTTTTCACGACTGAGGTAAAGAGGTGCGGAGAAGCTCTACAGTGACATCAGTGCCATCCAGTCTGTCACAAGTATGGTAATGAAGGTAAATGCTGCTTCCTCTTTTCCCACAAGTTCGTTGATGTATCCTTTTTTGATCCTCAGACCAACTCTGTAGTCCTTATGTGTCAAGATGGTAATGTCAATTTTCACAATAAATATATACTTGTCTTCTGTCGCCATAACCATGACTTGAAGTGCATACTGTCTGGCAAGAGTGCTAAGGCCGCAATGTTCTATATCTCAGACTATATCACAAAGATAGGTGTCAAAACGTATGAGATGCTCTCATTGTTGTTGTGTGCTGTTGCGCGCCTTCTTTCTGATCCGGACAAAAAGTCCCCCACTGTACAGAGTGTGAAAACTTTGCTGCATAAGTGTCTTTCCCAATTCAATAAGCAACAACAGATACATGCACAGCAAGTGGCATGATACATTCAAGGTTACGACAACAGTATCTCATCTCACAGCTCAGTACCTATGCTTTCATCTTTGTTGCTCTCTCATGTGAAAGGCTCACTCTCTGGGGTCCACAGCATGTATTCTGATGAGCA
>JBBPTJ010000745.1:0-10936 GCA_038094035.1 Pulveroboletus aff. ridleyi
TCGAGGGTGCATCGACGCGGAACACTTGCACGAACCGTTGCTGGTGTTGACAACCAACAACCACAGTCATCAGCAAATGAGCACGCCACTTAGGTTATTCATCCCTGGAGAAAAGAGTTTGTCAGTGATGAACTTCTCACACGATAGACAAAGTGGCAGGACAGCCTCAGAATCACAAATATTGATGGTTCATTCCCGCTTGTCAGGCAGGTCGTATTCATTAAATCAGTAATTTTTTTTGGGTGTTATCATTGGCTGTCGAGTACGGAAGAATCGCAGAGGAAAGCTCACCATTACAGGCCAGCGCAGAATGTCCATTCGGCGACGCATAACCTCAAAAACTGGGGCCACACTGGCTCGAGATTCTTGGTTGCGTGAGTCGTTGCTCAATGTCAGGACTGGAGGAACTTGAAGAAGCTTGGAAGGCAAATTTGTCAATGGCTTGAGGCGGAGACTGAATATTGTAGCCCTACCATTGGCCAGTCACTAACTTTAACCTTTTCGGTTGGCTGTGCGTTAGCTGTGAGTATCACAGTGTGCCGTCGTCGGTCCTCCATCAGCAAAAAAGTCCAAGTCTAGTGAGGCTAAATGAGGCCTTGCAAGGTTTTCCAAGCCATCCAAAGAATACTAGCCTTGTACTACCTTGCAGGGAAGCACTCTGAGCTTGCAGGGCAATGCAAGGTGAGCTGGTCATGGCAATCTCACTTTGCCTTGTAAGGCTTGCTCAGGCTTGCCAGATCACACAAGATGATACGAGGCCTTGCAAGGCCTAACAACATTGACCATAGTATACAATTGTAACACTTGGTACTCTAACAAAAGTGCTTGAATGCAAAGCGTGATACAGTAGTCAGGAGCCTGAACGGAAAGAGGAAATGTGAGAGCAAGCAATACAACACGGTAATCATCAATTGAAGCGCACAATGTCCAAGAAAGAGAAGTGAGAGCCGCTCATGTGACAAAGCGGCTGAGGAGCACAACGTTCAAGAAATATGTGTAACATGAAGGTGCAATGCAGTAGTCGGAGAGCAGGCAGGAAGTCATGGCAATCCAGTATACGAGTGTGCTCAAATATATCTAAGACATTCTACTTAGCAAACGACCAGATTGATGAATAAACTCACTGGGGTTCTAGAAACCATTGGCACGTTTTGTACGTGCTTCATTCCGCCTTGGAGGACCTGTCTGGGGTCTCGTAGATGCTCTCTTTGTCTTCTTCTGAGGGGGCAGAGCGGCATCTGAGTCCTTGTCCTTCGTAGCGGCAGCAAAGATGAATTTGATGCGCTTGGTGGGAATGGATTTAACATGACTCAAGTCCTGCACATCGATGGTTGTCTCATCCCTAGCATGGTTGGGGAGCTGGGAGGGTGGCAGGTCAGTAAGACAATTTGTGCCCCCACCAGCAGCGTCAATATCGTCCTGAATGGTGTTGCTGACCTCCCATTGCATGCTATTGGTATCATGGTCACAATCACGGTCAACTCCATCATAATTACCATGGGTAGACGACATGGGCATGAAGTAATCCTTCTCGGCTGGGGTGTCTCTAAGTCCGAAGTCAGACCGGTTGAGTCTAGCTGGAAGAGCATGCTTTGCTTCCGGTCCATTCTGAGAGAGGGTTTCCATGTGGTCATTCTCCTCATCGACAGGGTGTGACATAACAGGCTTCTTGTGGGCCATATCGTGCTCAGAAGATTGCTTGTGATTAGCAGTAGCTTGAGAGACGCCATGATGATAGGTCTTTTTTGGTCCATTCTGAGAAAGGGCCATTGCGTGATTCTCGTCCTCGTCCTCAGCCTCCAAGATGATGCGGTGTGACGTGGTGGACTTCTTGCGGGCCGTGTTGTGTTCTGAGGGTCGCCTGGTGTTAGCCGTAGACGGGGCCAGATCCTCCTCGTCGTCGTCCTCAAAGATAGTCTGGCGTGACATGGTGGACTTCTTGCGGGCCGTGTCATGTTCTGAGGCTCGCCTGGTGTTAGCCGTAGACGGGGCCAGATCCTCGTCATCGTCGTCCTCAAAGATAGTCTGGCGTGACATGGTGGACTTCTTGCGGGCCGTGTCATGTTCTGAGGCTCGCCTGGTGTTAGCCGTAGACGGGGCCAGATCCTCCTCCTCGTCGTCCTCAAAGATAGTCCAGCGTGACACAGTGGACTTCTTGCAGGCCGCATTGTGTTCTGAGGGTCGCCTGGTGTTAGCCGTAGACAGGGCCAGATCCTCCTCCTCGTCGTCCTCAAAGATAGTCTGGCATGACGCAATGGACTTCTTGCGGGCTGTGTCATGTTCTGAGGGTCGCCTAGTGTTAGCCGTAGACGGGGCCAGATCCTCCTCGTCCTCATCCTCCAAGATGATGCGGTGTGACGTGGTGGACTTCTTGCGGGCTGTGTCATGTTCTGAGGGTCGCCTAGTGTTAGCCGTAGACGGGGCCAGATCCTCGTCATCGTCGTCCTCAAAGATAGTCCGGCGTGACACAGTGGACTTCTTGCGGGCCGCGTTGTGTTCTGAGGGTCGCCTGGTGTTAGCCATAGACGGGGCCAGATCCTCCTCCTCGTCGTCCTCAAAGATAGTCCGACGTGACGCAGTGGACTTCTTGCGGGCCATGTCATGTTCTGAGGCTCGCCTAGCATCATATTCAGCTTGCATGGAGGTACGGGAATGACCTCCCTTTGTCGCTTTTGAGGCAGCCCGTTGAGCACGAACATATGCCATGTCATCCTCACTGCTAGCTTCATCATCGATTGATCTCTTGCTCATTGAACATCCTGACCCGGTTCCAGGATTGCAGTGTCTACCAAAGGGGTTGAGCCAGCATCAAACATATTTCTGCACTTACCTATTCCACCACTTCAGCGTCTCTCGCACCCATGGGTCTGAATCATCCTCAAGCATCTCGATAATTCGCCAATAGAGATCTTGAAGATCCATACCACCGATTGTTTGAGTCCAATGTTGAGTGTGACTAATTGTAACGTATGTCTACCAAGCCTGTTAGCGTCAAGCATGCTAGAATCACACAAGTAAATATACTATGATGTGCACGTATGCAATAATATGGCTGTCGACTGAATTTAGACTCCATGCTTGATTCTTTGATGGTTTTGCAGCACGGCGGATGGAAGAGTCACTTGTCACTGCCGACGGACCAAGAAATAAGTGTTTATAAAACTTTACATATTAGCGATTGCGTCACTATTATTTAAAAATAGAGATCAACCTACCCGCACGACTGTATGGTTGCGAAACAACCCGGTTGTCTTGTTCTCGTGATCATAAACACCTTCTTCATAGAACCCTGCTGGCCATCTTGACGACTTCATAGGAAAGGTTCCATCTTGCAGCGCCAACATCCCACTCAAAGAAGTTAGTTGAGACATTATAAAAACAATGTCGGAATGGTTACTTATCTGGATCCTCATCATACTCATCTAAATCTCTTCGAGGACAGAGATACCGTGCCAGTTGTGGGTGGTAAATTCCACGCATGGACTTGTCCTCAACTTCCGGAATCGGTGGGTCCAATGAATCTGCCTTGTTGTTCATGTTTTCTGGTATATACTTGATTCCCTTGTGCTTGACCGAAGCAAGATCAGTTGAACGCCCCTCACTCATCCCTTTAGTGATCTATGGACAGTCATTGTCAAAATAGCTAGCATATATGCGCATATAGTATGCTTACCGCTTGGATAATTATCGAGAGTTCCTTGGGTTCCATGGTATTGAGAGCATTTCGTAAACCCGGAACAAACTTGAGCATGCCGTCATAGAAATATAGATTTTGCTGGATGACCTTTGGGTCCCTGTTATGCGAGGGTATTATAAGTCATATGATTAATGTAAAATAAAAGTTATACAAAGTATCGTCTATCCTTCCCCCATTGTCATGCTGAATACTGATGAGGAAAGCTTTTGCTGGTATTGCAAAGGGATCAAGAAGTGCAACGGCTTTCTTCCCTGCACTTCTATAGATCTCTGTTGCTTGGCTACCACCATCCTCAGCAGCAGTGGTCCTGGATTGAGGATTAATCCCATGAATACAATATATATACTAAATCAGACAATACCTTTTGGATTTCTTTGCGCTTGCAGCACTTGCAAGGATATTCAATAACCTATCCGTCCTTCCATGATTAACATTTCTTGCTGATGGTAATGATTCAGAGGATGACATGGCAGAGTGCCGATCAGTGATATTGATATTATGGGGAGATACTGTCAGAGGTGCGTCGTGACTCAACAACTCATTGTTTGATCAACAAACACAAATATTATGCTGTGGCATGTCACGTGAGCCACTTGTTACTGTGTGCGCTTGAGCGCACACGGGACCTACCATTTCCCACACACAGACCTTTTTGACTATGCTTCATGTATCACATCTATGTTTCAATCACTCCTCATCTGATAGATTTGAAAGCAACTTACAAAATACCAATCAAAGAGAGCCTTAACAGCATTTTGTACAGATATTTAACATAAGTAGGCATCAGCATGGTCGGTCCATGGTCAGTCTGTGGTCAGTCTGTGATCAGTTCAATCACGTGATCAAGATAGTGATAGTCAGTGCCACGGTGTGGAGCGCATCCCAAAGATAACTGCTATGATCAAGTGTCCCCATTGTCAAATCGAAGTTCAACCACGTGGCCTTCTCGTTCATATCAATAGATGGTGCAAAGCACATTCTGTAGCTGTTGCTGATGCACTCGATCAGCACCGAGATCGTGTCCAAAAGGACTTGGAGGCTGAACACTTACAAAAGGAGATACGAGAGCACTACACCGAGCCCAAAGATCAAGACCAACTAGTACTATATGAAAAGGATGGGGAATTTATACCTCATGGCCCCCATGAACATGAAGATAGTGTAGTATATTATTATTTTATCCTATATTGAGGTTTAACTATTTCTACTGGTATTTAGCCTAGTGCAATGATGCCGGCAGTTCCAGATTGTCACTCATCTGGGCGGCCAAAAAGATCTAGCCGTCTTCCAAAGCGATACCGTGATATAATACCAGAGCCAATGATACCTGTTGAACCAGCCTCACTCGTATCTGGTATGCCAGAAGACGATCATAACCTGGATTTGTCTATGGTACATAACAATCTATATTAAAGTCCTTGTCTCTCATCGTTCTCTCAGGAAGATGACAAAGCATGGTTCAAAACTGAGCCCGATGCTTTCGATCTCTTTCACCAATATCAAAGCACGTTTCCTACCTATGATCCCGAAAATATGGCCTACTTTGGCCAATTTTGTGATGCACCAACCTTTGATCACAACGATCATGACCTGGTTAATCAGCAGCATTGGTATAGCGGACTCAAGACGCTTATCGGGACCGCTAATCACCAATATTTTACACCATTTCTCAATGCAACAACATATCGCCTAATGAGCTGGTTTTATAACACGTCATCAGTCAAATCACTTGGTGATCTGGATCGTCTTGTGAATGATGTCATCTTGGCCGATGATTTCAACCGAGATGAGTTACAAGGTTTTAGTGCTACTCGTGAAGCAAAACATATGGACAAGGTGCAAAATACTATTGCCGAAGAATCAGGACTTCATTTCTCTGCTGCTGATGGTTGGCATGAAGCCTCGCTCGAGATACCCATCCCTTGTGAGAAAGTCCAATTCTCATCTGAAGACGATGCCCCAAGATTCAGTGTTAAGAGTCTTCACTACCGAAAATTAACAGAAGTCATTAAATCCGCATATGAGGAAGTGTCGGCAAGGTCATTCCACATCAAACCATTCAAGCTATTCTGGCAGCCGGACAAGGACAAACCACCTGAGCGTATTATTTCGGAGCTATATACAGCCGATGCAATGCTCAATGAGGAAGCAAAGCTCGCTACTACCTCCCAGGTACCAAGAGATAATCTAGAGACTGTTATTGCGGCCATCATGTTATGGTCAGACTCTACTCATCTCGCAAGTTTCGGTAATGCAGCATTATGGCCAGTGTACATGTTTATTGGGAATCTCTCAAAGTATACTCGTGTAAAGCCAACCTCGTTTGCGGCACACCACCTTGCCTATATTCCAAAAGTAGGTTGGAGATATACAAGCGACATGTGTCCTCACTAATAAATCAATTTCAGTTATCAGACACAATACAGGACTTCTATCTACAGACATATGGTTGTAGTGCAACAGCCGCTACTCTCACACATCTGAAACGTGAAGTTATGCAGGCAGTATGGCGATTTTTACTTGATGCAGACTTTGTGGATGCATACAGGAATGGTATGATCATCAAGTTTCCAGATGGTGTATCCCGTCGCGTCTTTCTTCGCATCTTCACATATGCTGCTGACTATCCAGAGAAGTATAATTCAAAATATCTTATTTTTATCAATTTTAACTATGAGATCTATAGGGTTCTCCTGGCGTGTATGAAATTTCTTGGGCGCTGTCCTTGTCCCCGCTGCTTTGTTGAGAAAGACAACATTGATCAACTCGGAAACAAGCATGATCGGTGGCTGCGCACTCACAAGTACAGAGTTGATGACCATCAGAGACAGAGCTGGATTGAGCAGGTTCGCAAACTGATCTTCGTGCAAGGGCGAAGTGTCATTAGCCAGGCTGTGGAGCGACTAATTGGTAAAAGGTCATTGGTTCCTACTCGTGTAAGAAAGCATTGTTGCTTCTTTGTGTATCAACTGCTAAGAGCGATTAGAATGCATTTTCAGACACGCTTTCCAGCTTCGGGTTTGATTTTCACACTATGCTTGTGCCCGACTTTATGCATGAGTTTGAACTTGGCGTATGGAAAGCGCTTCTTACCCACCTACTCCGGATACTCTATGCATATGGCCATGAAACAATTCAGGCCCTTAACGAACGGTAGGAAAACAATTGTTTATGCTCAGAGTTGTAAAAACTAATACTGAGCGTCATAGCTATCGTAAAGTACCTACTTTTGGGACAAGCACAATTCGTAGATTTAGCAACAATGTATCTGCATTAACAAAGCTTGCTGCATGCGACTTTGAGGACCTGCTTCAGGTAAGTACTATTCTGATCTGTTCTACGCATGCTAATTACTTGTCATGCTAGTGCTCGATTCCAGTATTTGAGTGTCTCCTTCCGGAGCCATTCAATGCAATTGTCCTCACCCTGCTCTTTGAAATAGCAACATGGCATGCATTTGGCAAGTTACGCCTCCATACTGAGACCACGCTGAATGATTTCGACAACTGCACGACCCGGCTTGGGAAAGCATTTCGCAAATTCCGGAGCGATGTGTGTACCAAATTCCGAACTTCTGAGCTCCCACAGGAGTCTGCAGCTCGATCTCGTCGTCAGAGAGCACAGGCTAGAAAGGAGAAACAAAGACAGAATGACAACAAGAGTGGAAGTAATGCCTCAAAGGAGCGCACATTTAACATGTCGACATACAAGCTGCACTCGCTTGGCGACTATGTCAGGTCAATTTGGCTCTTTGGGACGACAGACAACTACTCAACACAAGCAGTGAGTGCAGCAATGAGACTCAGAGTGACTGTAACTTCACTGAGATATAACTAGGGTGAACTGGAGCACCGACGTGTCAAACGGTTCTATGCGAGGACGAACAAGATTAATTTCATACAAGGTATTACGAGACAGCAGCATAGGGAGCAGTTGCTCCACAGATTACAGGCAGTCGAAGCAGATGCCAGAAATACAATGCACAGCTCCAAATCAGAAGGCTTGGAAAATGACAATACGCCCTTCCTGCACTTTGTGGAGCAAGAACCACTCCCGCGCTGTTCCCCAAGTGACCATTATCAAGTATCTAGTTTGCAGCGACACTATTGGGACATCTCAGAATGGTGTGGGAAGAGCCGAGATGATCCTGCACTTGAGGTTTGAATAACTCGACTGTCTATAGCTATATAACAGTCTCACAGAATTAGCAGAATTTCATCCCAAAGCTGAAAGCCCACCTATTGTCACGTTTGTTGGGTAGCGCATACGATGGAGATGAAACATTGTTCACACCCCATCAACGGAATATGGTCACGTTCGTGCAAAATCGAATATATCGTCATAAAGTGCTTCGAGTCAATTACACAACTTACGATTTACGTCGAGCTCAAGATTCACTCAACCCACGTACACATGCTGACATCATGGTTCTTGCACATGAAGAGGAGAATGAATCCCCCCACCCTTACTGGTATGCCCGGATTATCGGCATCTTTCATCTCAATGTTCGCTATGAGGGAAGGGTCAGGCGGATGAATGTTCTCTGGGTACGATGGTTAGCACGGAGCATGGACACAACATCCATCTGGGCCATTAAACGGCTTCCACGAGTTGGGTTCTATGAGAGTAGCAATTCATCTGCGTTTGGGTTTCTCGACCCCGAATTGGTCATCCGAGGGGTTCATCTCATTCCAGCATTCACATATGGACAGACTGACACACTATTACCACAAAAGTCAGTTGCTCGGCAGCCATCAGACAGAGGGAAAGATTGGGAGTGGTTCTATATCAACATGTGAGTACAGAATTATTATACCGCTGCCAATGAGATACTTAAATCATGAAAAGATTTGTTGACAGAGATATGTTTATGCGCTACCGGGGTAGTGCTGTCGGCCACAAGACAACAAGAGATGAAACAAAATGCCTCCTTGACGACCGAGATAAGCTTGACAAAGTCCCATTTGAGCTGGAAAGTGAACAGGACTCAGAAGGTGATGGAGAGACAGGAAGCAGGATGGAGGATGATAGTGAAGATACTGAGGGAGAAGAGAACGAGTTCAGCAGTGACAGTGAGGAAGAAATGGACAGAGACGATGAAAACAACGAGAGTAATGGTGAGGGAAAGAGTGAGGAAGACGAAGATGATGAAAGCGATGGGAGCGAAATGATTACCGACCATGATGAACACAAGTCTCCCATATCAGCAAACGACGATCTTCTGGACGAAATGGATGAATTCGGTTATTCTGGATTGGATCAGGTGGAAGACGAAGATGAAGAGCAAGAAGATCACCTGGGAGACGAAGCATTGGATGCAGAGGATGACAAGAATATTGAGTGGGCTGAAGGAGATGATGAGGGCCTTGCCCATGCCTATCTGTAGCGGAGACTTTGTAAGCGTGTGCGCTTGAGCGCACACAATAAGGGCAGCACCGGCATTTCGGCTGCTGCTGAGTCAGGAAAACATTTCTCAAAGACTCAGCTCGAAAAACCAGTTCAACGACATGTGACAGCCTGGCAGGACCTTGCATGGCCTGGCGAGATGAGCAGGTGCGACTGCGTGGCCTTGTATGACCTGGCGAGATGAAAGGATAACCTTGCATGGCCTAGCAAGACGGACAGATGCACTTGCATGACCTTGTACGACCTTGCAAGACGAAAGGGTGACCTTGCATGGCCTGGTGAGATGAGCAGGTGCGCTTGCATGGCCTGGCGAGATGAACAGGTGCACTTACATGGCCTTGCATGGCCTCAGATGGCCTGGCGAGACAAAGACAGGCTCGTGGGAACCTAGCAACGCCCTGCTAGACTTGGACATTTTTGCTGATGTCAGTAAGTACTACATCTTAGTTCTTAGGCCTCAAGGTCTCATATTTAGGTACTTTAATATATGATCCACAGTTCATCAAAATTCGAGTAGTGATTCCTGGACACCGTTGCAGTCTCTATCCATGACTGTCGGGAGGTATTGCGGGCGTTGCGTCGCCTGTTATGCCGAAACCCATTTCTCCACATTCCAGTCATTTGCTGAAACTTAGATCGGCCATGGAGTCCTACTCCTTCCGAGAACAGTTGGTCCACAAAGTAACAGGAAAGATGCAAATATATCTCATTAAACTTGAACAACGCGTTCCAGCCTATACATGATAAACCGATTACAATGCTCCCAGGAACGGTGGTACCACTAGTGAATAGCGACGCGTTGAGGCTGTTGCTCGGGAGCAGCCTTGGGGAATGTCAACGTCAACAAGCCATTCTCCATTTTGGCCTTTACATTTTCAGCCTATGACTTGGTGAGCATCCCAAGTTTTTCAAATGTCGATTATCTACAATGAACTCACCTTGGTTCCACTGGGGAGCTGCAGTGTCCGGGAAAACTTTCCGTAATGACGCTCACGGACGACGTAGCCATCCTCATCATGGACCGGGGAGGTCGAAAACTCGCCCGATATCGTCAGGCGGTTGTGGTGGACGTCAATGGTAACGTCCTCGGACTTGAGACCAGGCAACTCAAAGGTTGCCGTGACGGTGTCAGAATCCCCAGACTCGTGCAAGTCAAGTCTAGAGGATTATTAGGTGAGTGAATGGAGTGGGGCTGTAAATGACGACGGCAATCGTACCTTGGACGGAACGAGTCGAGGGGCTGTGGTCTGGCGCGTTGACCACGCTCGGGTGAGAAGGTGGACGGCCAGAAACGCGCATTGAACGCATCCTCAATGAGACGGTCAAACTCGGAAATGGGGTCGTAGTGGAATCGGATCAACGAGGACATGGTGAGTGCAAAGAGAAGGGAGTCGCAGAGATCGATGTCTGGTACGTTGGGGGGTCGTATTCGACGTGTTTCGTTGGAAGGATGTCCTGACCACTAGACTCGCTCGAGCGAGTCCCTATTTATAGGTCCCATATCAATCCTCGATCAATGTACGTTGGTGATTTGCTCTCTGGTATAGTGCTGTGCTGTCGGTACGTTTCGAGAAGCTTCTGCGCTAGGCGGAGTGGAGCAAATTATTGATGTTTATTTGGAGAACAACAAAAAAGGAAGTAAATTGTGGATTTGCTATTCGAAAAAGGAATCTATGTAGGTTTAGAACGTGCTCGAAATGTATGGACTGGGTCTGCCTCGCCGTTGGTGCCAGGTAGGGGGCAGGACCTCATCCATCCCCCTCCGATGAACAATATAAATGTGGGGCCCTCTGACGCACTTCTGACCCTCACACTCAGACCTGTGAACGACCT
>JBBPTJ010000748.1:0-10906 GCA_038094035.1 Pulveroboletus aff. ridleyi
AACCTGTCCAGAATCCCTCTGGATTACCACAACTTCGCAGATGTGTTCAGCAAGAGCAAAGCATCCATGCTCGCCCTGCATCACAAACACAATTTGAAGATTGACCTGGAGGAAGGTACCTCCCCTCCCTTGGGCACCCTCTACTCCCTTTCCCCCTCTGAGCTTGAGACTCTCTGGACGTTCCTCGACAAACACCTCAAAAACAGGTTTATCCGCCTGTCCTCTTCTGCCCATGCCGCTCCGGTCCTCTTTGTCCACAAGAAGGACAGTTCCCTCCGCCTCTGTGTCGACTTCTGAGGACTCAACAAGATCATGAAGAAAGATCGCTACCCACTTTCCTGCATCTCCGACCTCCTTGACGCTCCAAGCCATGCCAAGGTCTATACCAAGATCGACCTCTGGCATGCGTACCATCTGGTCCACATTGCCAAGGGCAACGAATGGAAGACCTCATTCCAGACGCGCTACAGATCATTTGATTGGCTTGTCATGCCATTCAGTCTGATGAATGCCCCTGTGGCATTTCAGCGGTTTGTAAACTCAATCTTCGCGGATCTCCTCGACGTTTGTGTGATAGTCTACCTGGACGATATCCTCATCTTCTCTGAAGACAAAGCCTCCCACAAGGAGCATGTCCAAGAAGTCCTCCAGAGACTCCGCAAACATGACCTCTACGCAAAACCCGAGAAGTGCGAATGAAATACCAACTTCACCGAGTACCTTGGCTACCAGCTTTCTCCCTCTGGCCTGAGGATGTCCGAAGACAAAGTCACAGCTATCTGGGATTGGCCAATACCTTGGAAGGTCCAGGACATCCAATCCTTCCTCGGTTTCGCAAACTTCTATCAACGATTCATTGCTAACTATTCCGACATCATTGTGCCCCTCACCCGTCTTACTCATAAGGGCATCCCGTGGCTCTTCGACGACTCATGCCTTGTCGCTTTTCAGTCTCTCAAGGACGCCTTCACCTTTGCTCCTATCCTTGTCCATTGGACTCTGGATGCTCTGCTCATAGTAGAAACCGATGCCTCCGACTATGCCATCGCTGGTATCCTCTCCATCCATTGTCCAGATGAGGAGATCCGGCCTGTTGCCTTCTACTCTCGGATGCTGTCCGCTCTGGAGCTTAACTATGACACCCATGATAAGAAGCTCCTGGCGATCTTCGAGTTCTTCCAGACTTGGCGACATTACCTTGAAGGATCCGGCACTCTGGTCGACGTCGTCACTGACCACAAGAACCTCGAGTACTTTGCCACCACAAAGCTCCTGACCTGCTGGCAAGCCCGCTGGTCGGAGTTCCTCTCCCAGTTCAACATGGTGGTGCGTTTCCGCCCTGGACACCTTGGTGCGAAACCCAACTCCCTCACTAGATGCTGGGACATCTACCCCAAAGAGGGGGATAAGGACTACGCTTGCGTCAATCTGCACAACTTCTGCCCTGTCTTCACCCAGGAACCACTCGCTGTGTCCCTTCGAGCAACCTACCTTGCGGCCCCCATCCTCCAGGCTAGCACCCTCCTCAATGTCAACTCCATCCACAGTGACATCCTATCCACCCTCCCAGCCGACCCTCTGGCCACTATCCACATGTCCACCTCCAAACCTGACTCTCAATGGTCAGTTGACTCTGACGGATTCCTCTGTCTAGATAACCAGATATATGTTCCAGACTCTACAGATCTCCATCTCCGAGTCCTCCGGTACAAGCATGATCACCCACTCTCCGGACACTTTGGCTAGAACCGCACCCTGGAACTGATCCGCTGTGAATATATATGGCCTGGTATCAGGACATTCGTCAAGGAGTACGTCTCCTCCTGTACCGCCTGTGCACGCACAAAGATTCCCAGACATCACCCCTACGGACTGCTCAAGCAGCTCCCGGTCCCTGAAAGACCATGGAACTCCATCTCCATGGATTTCATCAAACAGCTCCTGCCCTCCTCCGAATTCACAGCCATTCTCATCGTCGTGGATCACCTCTCCAAGCAATGCATTTTCATCCCAACGCACGACGCCATTACATCTCTGGAATTGGCCCAACTGTTCCTTGTCCATGTCTTCTCCAAGCATGGAGTCCCCTCCCATGTTACCTCTGATTGAGAATCCGAATTCGTATCTCACTTTTTCTGCTCACTCAGCAAAGCCCTCAACATCCGCCTCCACTTCACCTCCAGATACCACCTGGAGGGCGACAGACAAACTGAACAGATGAACCAGACCCTGGAACAGTACCTCCGGATTTATTGCAACTACCAACAGGACAACTGGTCTGAACTCCTGCCCCTCACGGAGTTCACATACAACAATTCTCCAAGTGCTACCACCGGAGTCTCCCCATTCTTCACTAACAAGGGCTACCACCCAAATATCACAGTTCACCCTGAGTGTGACCTAACCTCCACACGAGCCCGTGAGTACTCTGTCAACCTCGATTCTCTCCATGCCTTCCTCCGGGAAAAAATGGCTCATGCCCAAGAATGATACCAAGGCCTGGCAGACGCCAAGCGAATTCTGGCACTGGACTTCAAGGTCGGTAACTCAGTCTTTGTCAAAGCAAAATACTTCCGCTCCACACGACCCTCTAAGAAGTTATCCGAAAAGAACCTAGGGCCATATGACATCATCGCCAAAGCAGGAAGCCATTCTTTCACCCTCCGCCTCCCGGATTCAATGAAGTCCGTTCACCCAGTCTTTTATGTCTCCCAATTGGAACCCTCCATTCCGAACATGATTCCGAACCGCATTCAACCCCCACCACCTCCGGTCGAAGTAGATGGCAACCCAGAGTACGAGATATCGGAGATCCTTGACACCAAGTTGGATAGACGAAGGAAGAATTGCAAGCTGTTGTATCTGGTACGTTGGTCCAGATACGAAGGGACCGACAAAGAAACTTCATGGTTACCAGCCATGGAGCTCAATCACACTTCTGAACTCATCTCGGAATTTCACCTCCGGTATCCAGATTAACCCAGACCCCACACAGCCTGACAAGCAACTCCTCCAATTTTCCAAGGTACTAATCTACACCTCCGTGCCTACCTCCAATCCCGCCTCCACTTCCCTCTCGCACCTCTCTGCCTCCTTCACCTCTGCAGTCAACCCCTCCAGCTCCTCCTCCGCTAAGGCCACGTCCTCCGACTCCACCTCCGATTTCACCTCCGAGCCCCCTCCGTACACCTCCTGCGTCTTCAACTCCACCAACCTCTCCAGCAGATAATTCTGCCAGTTGAGGCGATGGACGATGCGACGCATCTGCCCCCTGAGCTCCCTCCCCATCCTCTTCACCTCCGCACTCCACTCGCTCATCTCCGACTCCTTCGAGGTTCAAGCCTCCAGCACCTCCGCACATGCCTTCTTACGAGGCAACTCCGCCTCGGTCACAATGAGCCCGGGCAGTCCAACATTCTGAGCATGAGGTGGCCTTGCCAGATCTGGGCACACACTCAAGACCACATGTCGCACACCGTGAACACGCATGTCCCTTGCCCGTCCTGGAACCCTGTGCAGACTCTATGTCCTGGGCCTGCCTTAGGATCAGTCACGAGCATTCCAGTCCCTCACCACTCACCCGTCTACGCACCTCCTCCTCCTCCTGGCGCTTTGCCTCCATGGTCCGCTGCACCTCCTCCTTGCGCTTCCAACGCTCTTCCCTCTCAGTCTCCTGGCAAAGGTGTTCCTTGGCCAGCCTCTTCTCCTGCATCCGGCGGCATTGCTCGGTGAACTTGGCAACCATCAGGTCATCTCCATCCCTGCTGACCTTGACAAGTTGCTCGTCCATCCAGTCATGGACATTGGGAAACTCCTCGATCATGGTGGTAGTGGTTTAGGGTCGCGAACGACCAGACATGAGGCCTTATGGAATTTGTTCAAGCTCCGTCCAGACTCCGCTCTTCCATTTCGGATTGCCCTGCACTAATGGCCTTCATGCCTAGAAGGGGGATACTGTCATATCCGTCAAATCCAGGACTCTGGACACCTTTCCTGCAACCTCCGGTGCATTCTCGATGAGTCCACATCCCTGACACCCCAGACCCTCTGTATTTAGCATTCCTTGTTCTTAGTGTTACGCTCCATTCCTCACTTACAGTACATAGCCACTAGCTTCGTTCCAGTTCACCCTCTGTCCCTGTGCCTGCTTAGGAGCACAGCTCTGGTACACCTAGCATCCGCACTCTGGACTATTAGTAAGACCTATGTTCTACTCCCATATATAAAGTCCCCGCACTTGTAGTAGATACTCCAGTTTGGATATCGACTTGGACAGTCTCCCAAGCTTACTCTAACCCCCTTGAGTCTCTAAGACTCTCTTCTGAACCATCCTCGGCCTTTGTTGCTTGCAACAAGACCAATCCGACTTCTTCCACCCGTTCTGAAATTACAGGACACCCCTGGAGTTGTGACAAGGGCACACCACATACGGTGAAGCCAAGTCCTGCTCGAACTCCGGAGTTCCAGAGTTACCTCCCGGAGACCCTGGTTCTAACACCAGCATAACGAGCCTATCAGAATGACCAGTCCAAAACACATGCAATCGAGCACCCCAGGCCTTTACAGTGTAGAGACCCCAGTTCATGGTCTGCACTGTGATAGTGCAACTGGGCTGATGATTTTCCTGTTCTTACCCAAACATAATCTACCTTTGTATATCATTAGCCATCAAGTAAGCAAATGACAAACGGTAAACTGAAATACCCCTCTTGTGAAAGTGAGGGCTGCCAGGACAGAATTGCGACTGTTGGTTTGAAATAAAAAAGTACCATGCAAAGAATACCACTTACCGTAACCGTATACAATGGTAAAGATCACCATAGCTATTCTGCCTTATAAATCAATCGCCAAATGGATATGTAAATGACCATACTGGATACATAGCCATCATCCTGGCAAAAGGTTAAAACTGGCCAAGTTGGAGAACATTTGTGTAAACGAGAAAGACTGGCAGTGAACAATTGATTGGGGGTAGGAGAACTTGATGGAGGATGGGAGAGACTCGGTTGCTAAGCGTGCCATTTGATGACCGATCACTTGTCCAAGCATCTAGGTCATCGATTCAGGGTTAGCAACAATGCATAGGTGAAGTACCAATACCACATCTCACCTGGTTGACCCGTAAAAAGTGGTCTCCAAGCCCACACCAATCATATCCTTGATGGCATCGTCAGCAGCCAGGAACCACCTTGCCTCACCAATGTCCAAAGGCATGTGCTTTATGATACCCATCACTACCCTCTCTGTAACCGACAGGATGAGCCTTGTGGGAACTGGTCATTGAGAACCTCAGTACCATCTGATACCAGTTTGATTGAGCCCTGAGAGTCAGTCAGAGATGAAGATGGAGGATGTATCTCTGTCAAATGGTGGCCAATGGGTCTACTCTTATTCTTCGTGAACCGAAGATTCTTCACCATGTTGAACGACGATGGCTTGTAGTCCAGGTGTGCAGCAAGAACATGATCACCGACACATACTAACTCCTTTACATTGGTAGGGAAATCCATTTTTTTTTCCTTTACCACATCAGGAAAAAAGGAAAAAGGCTGTAGTAATGCCATAACTATGTAGTCAATATAGTACCCTGTAGTCATTTTCACAAACTTGTCCACTACCATATACTATGTAGAGAAGTATCATCCAAGCACTGACTACTGTAGTAAAAAGGGTATGTTTCGAGAACTATGTAGTGTATGTATTAATCCTCCTTACACTACAGCGCCACTGTCCGCTCTGGCTTCTGTGCACACAGTCTATCTTCGAGTGACCTCTACACCTACCCATGTTGTGTCATGGTGGTGAATGCACTGTCATGGTGCCCTTGCCTGCATCGTCATCGTTGTGGTGGTGGGTGCGCTGTTGCATGCCCTCACCCATGTCATCGTCACTGATGTGGTGGACACACTGTTGCAGTGCCCTTGCTCACATCATTGTCATGGTGGTGGGTGTGCCATTGTGTACCCTCGCCCGTGTCGTCATTGCCAGGGTGGTAGACACACTGTTGTGGTGCCCTTGCCCCTGCTCGCATTGTTGAGGAGGTGGTGGTGGTGGGTGTGCTGTTGTGTGCCCTCACCTGCGTTGTTGTTGCCAGAGTGATGGATGCACCATTGTGGTGCCCTTGCCCCTGCTCGCATCATTGAGGTGGTGGTGATGGATGTGCCGTTGTGTACCCTCGCCCACATCGTCATTGCCAGGGTGGCGGATGCACTGTCGCAGTGCCCTTGCCCTTGCTCACATCATGGTGGTGGTGATGGTGGTGGTGGGTGCACTGTTGTGTACCCTCACCTGCATCGTCGTCACCAGGGTGGGGATGCACCATCGCGGTGCCCTTGCCCTTGCCCGCATTGGGGTGGTGGTGGTGGTGGGTGTGCCGTTATGTGCCCTTGCCCATGTCATTGTCGCCACTACTGTTGCTATACAGTGAGTCACAGCTCGCCTCACTCACCATATTACCCCTCAACTCACCCCCTTGCCCCCTCATGCCTTCAGGCTCATCAGGTGGCTCTGTGGGTACATCCGGGTGACACTTGTTGACAAGTCATTGTCACCCATCATGTCCCCAGGGCCTTCTGGCAGTCTTGGCTCCCTCAATTTGGTTGGTCAGCTGGTATCATGGCTGCACACGCACCACTGTTGGGCGTGGTGGTACTAATTGCCATTGTCGACGATCTTTTGGTGGTGCTGAGAGTACCAGTGAGGGTGGGGGGAAATGAGAAAGAGGGTGGGCACAAGGGATGAGGAGAGAGCATAACATGGTGGAGGTGCATAAGCATGAGACTTAGCATTGACAGAGTTGAGTACCTAAGTCACATGACAGTCATGTGACATTTTTTTGCTTGTATCTGCTGTGTCCAACTTCAATGTTCTTTCACTTCCACCACCGCTGCACCTTTCATACCTCACACCTGCATGCTCCCACTCATCTCTCCTATCCCATTGTGCCCTGAGTCACTCTGAGTTACTTCACTCGTACATGCTTTGTGCTCCTTGTCTCTCTGGATACTCTGACACCTTCTCACCTCACCTCATCTTGGGATGGCCCTTCAATGTGAGTGACCTTCCCTCTCTTCTCTCACTCTTACTGATAAATTCACTTTATACTGTCTCTTGTCCTCCTTTTAGCCTTTCAAACTTACTGTGAGTGACTCACTTGCTCCCTTGTTCTAAAGAATACTAACATACACTTCAGGAAGAAGATCTAGGTATAGATGAGGAGGGTAAGAAGGTCTAGCTATGTACAGGTAAAGTGGAGGTTTCTAGGCTATTGATAGTAGTAGTAGTATTTTTTGCCTATATTGTTTACTGTGTTGTTTAGTAATATTGCTTTTTGGTTTTTGCTCCATTGTGTCCTGTTGCATTTTATAGCTAAATTTAAAGATTACTATGCCATGCTACAGTGTCTACATTGTATTCTATTGCATCATGTAAAGGCTACTACTGTGTGCTACTGTGTGCTACAGTAGTATTTCATAAATTTTTGTCAACTATGTTGAGGGGGGAAGCTGACAGGGACTACAAGAACTATAGATGCTATATAGTGCCATTTAGTATTTTTTTTTTTCCTGATGCACATGGTCCTCCAAGATGTTTTCGGCATGCTGGAGGAGTCCTAGTGTGTCCTGTGTCACATCACAAACATTGCAAAATTGTGAAATTGTGAGATTGCCTGATATGGCTGAGTTTCCCTGACAGCATGTGAGAACAGTCAGTCATGGCTGGTTGCTCATGTCAGAAGGTTGTGAGCTGGTGCACAGCCGTATATTGCAATCTCAGAGTCACTCATAGTTGTCCATCCTTCTGATAATATAAAATATTGCCATCTTGTAAATTGTGTGAAAGCCAAAGTGAGTACTCCATTGCCCACAGGATAACTTAGTCACAGCCACAGAAATCACAAGCACACCATTTTTGGGGAAACTACCTATATCAGGAAAATGACCCCAACGAATGAGTTATCACATTAGTATGCTAATTATTGATTCCTGTTCCTTAGACCTGATATGCATGGACATTGGGACCTTGAAAGGGAAAACCAGGGCGACCTCCAAAGCAAACCCAACTCTACCAACCCTGCTGCCATCAACTCTGCAACCCCCTGAACATTCTCAACTTACAGCCCTCATATGTACCACCTCTGATGATGACTCGGCCCAGGGCCAAGCCTGGTAGCACAGGTCCTTCTCATTTGGAGGACACTTGATATGCAATTCTGACAATTTGATAGGCTCACCATGACAGCCATGAAGCAACCTTGTTTCTTTTCTGTGGATTTTATCTCAAACGGGTGGGTCTCATTGTCTCTCTAATGTCTTGTATTGAACGAGCGTAACTCATCCACTACCCTTTTACTGTAGTATGCACTTAGTTACCTTTTATGGTAGTCTTACATAATCATGTACCTACAGTTTCACACTCAGACTACTGAGTTTGAATAAGTCTCTTGACACGTAACCACCAGCTGAGAGCATCCCAACTGACTCAAGCACTCTATGTAAGTCCTATTAGCCACCCTCTGCAGCTGCTAGGGTCCTGTTCAACAGGTTATGAGCCCCGGCTCAGCAGCTGATCCTCATACAGCACATTTATGGCTGCATTTGAGTCGATCTGACTAAACCTGGACTCCATAGAGCTTTTTCTTGATTTGCAAACAAGTGATGGATTGTGCCATTTACCTGAGGGGCCAGACCCTTGGCCTGCAGGTATTTCTGGCTGTACCATTATATCGTGTATGGCTCAGTAACAGTCTGCACCGTTAACCTGTGTTGGATCGAACTGCTGGTACACCAGGTCTTTCTGGCTGCATTTGCTGCTTACCATATGCAATTCAACATTAGCATGCACCAATGGGCTTGCCCTATCACGCTGCAGCTAAAAAAGCTTGAGCATGACTCTAGCATCAGATTGTGCCCCTTATGGCTGCACTATGCTAGATACTATGGGGAAACTATGTCATTCTGATGCACTTCACCTACCATAGAACTACCATGTCTTCGAATATCGCTGCTGCACGTGTCCCTATATTCACTGGCACCAACTGGGCTGTTTGGTGGCCCACCATCGCTGCCTATACAGTCACTTGGGTGCATATGGTGTATCGACTTCCCTGAGCCTGACACCCCTCCTTCTGGAGACGACTTTGATAGTGAGATCCAGAACTATTACATCAAGTGGCACGAGGCCAATTCCCACATCGCTAGCTCTATGTTGATGACTATGTCATCAATCCTTCAGCAGAAGTACTCTTCTCAGACCGTTGCTAAGGACCTCATAAAGGCTCTCAAGGCTGACTTCGCATCTGCTGGCCTTTCCCAGGTCTATGGGGACTTCAAGGCCATGATGGACACCACTATCCCTCCCAACTTGCATCCTGGAAATGCTCTCCAGCGTATCCAGAACCACTATGCCAAGCTGGCGAGTGTGGAGTACAAAGTACCTGAGAAGATCCAAGCAATGATCCTTATGTCGAAACTACCTGTGAATATGGACATGGTTGCGCAGATGCTTGTGCAGAAGAAGGATATGAAAGGGAACCCAATCCCACCGACTGTTGAGGAAATCATAGCTGCTGCCACACTGTCTTGGGAGCAGCGCTCTGCTATGGGTGGCAAAGCTCGTGTGTCTGGGACCCAACAGGCCCAGAAGATCAGCGCTATCAAGTGCAAGGGAGAGGGTAATCCCTCCTTCAAGTCTCAGCAGCAGTCTTCTCCAGCACCTTCTGGGCAGCAGGATGATGACAGCGTAGACAAGAAGGGGAAGAAATGTGCACGTGGCAAATGTGCCGGCAAGGCTGCTAAGCACAATCACCTCTCTTTTGTGGAGGATGAGATGCAGTTTGCATCAGTTGCTGTAGTGCCAGCCTACGTTTTCTCTTCTCTTGTAGTTGATCCACGCATTGCTGCTCACCAGCCTGCCCAGCGGTATCAAGGAACTCAAGGGCCTCCTGCCTTTGATTCAATAATCAAGGCTTTTGATCTCACCCATCGGCTTGAGATTCAGCCCACCACTGAGACCATCTGATCCCTTGATCTGACACGCCCCCTCCTTGAACGTCTTGATTTGTCCAGCCCTTCTTTATTGTCATCCATGTCCTATGAGCCAGAGGCTACTACTATGCCTGATGCCCCTGCCTCTTTTTCCTCCACTTATATTGCCCCTGCTGTGAGGCTCCTGACTTGTTCTTCAAAGAAATCCCAAAAGCGCCACATCATGGCTGCTCCATCCACCTCCTGGGATACTGATGATGAGGTGGATATCTATGGTTCCAAGACTGAGGTCCAAGGTCACTATGATCAAGAGGATCTCAGGTTAGTACATTCCTACTCATCGTTGCACCAGTACTCATCTGCTACCACTGCTTTTCCCTATGCGTGAACTGATGTAGCAGAACTGAGTAGTACTGTATATACCTCCAATGTATTAGTACTGAGCCAATGTGAGCATGTTTGTGCCCATGGCTCCCAATCTTTGTGCACACGGTGTGGAAAGCCTGATCGTCCATTTTGGATTCTTGACTCTGGTGCATCACTGCACTTTACTCCCCATCGCTCAGATTTTACTGAGTATGTTCCCTTGAAGGGAAAGGACCAAATACCGGTTCATACTGCTGCCAATATCTTACAGGTTGTTGGCACAGGACTTATACATGTTCCTTGGCTTGACACTGATGGCAAATGTCATACACTGGAGTTATATGACGTAGGGCACCTGCCCAACTCCAAAGTTTGCCTCATGTCATTAGGACAACTGCTACGAAAAGGCGCCAAAATTAAAGGCAATGCTCAGCAGATTACTGTTATGTATGGAGATGGCGACATCTTGGCGCCCTTTACTCCTGGCCCACTTGGCCCTAACATGTACATTCTGGAGTCAGCAGACGTCTCTAAGGATATGCATACTAGCATCC
>JBBPTJ010000749.1:0-10906 GCA_038094035.1 Pulveroboletus aff. ridleyi
GGCAAGGGATACATTGCAAACGCTATTCAACACGTTCACAGCAATCCTGTACGGGCGATGCCTTGGTTGATATGAGGTCTATCTGAACGCATGTTCTACAGCAACAGCACCATGAGCAGGTGGACGAAGGTGATCTGGCCAAGTATGGGCCCGTGATTATGACCGTACTGCAACAAACGTGGTTCCGTGGCTTGAGACTAATTTGTTGGACAGGCTCTCTCTTCCCTCACTTCGAAATCCGGGTTTGATGTTGCCTCCCTCACATCGGGTGGCCTGGGTGGAGGTGGAGGAAACCAGATCATGGGTCTGGTCATGAAAGAAGCGAGCAAGGCCTTTGTGGGCGGAGGTAGCGAAGATAAACAAAGTATGATGAACGGCGCTGCGATGACCTTCGCAAAGCTTGTTGCTCAGAAGCAAATGTCGTCTTTCATTGGCGGGTCGAATAGTGGTGGACTTGGCATGCTCGGACTCGGTGAAACGGTGAGGGTATCCCACTTTCTTCATGTCTCCCGCCTTGACGGACTTCGTTCAGTTGCTCACTGGTGGCAAGAGCCGGTTTATGTGACATGTTCAATTTCGATTCGCAATGTACAGTAGCGTGTAATCCGAACAGGTGTATGAGATCCAAATGATACGTTCAAGTCATACACAATACAACAGATGAGCCCCGGGAAAACTCAGCAGACGGACGCGAACCAACAGCACGCTTTTGTTTGCTTTGCCTGTGGTTCGATAGCCTGTAACCTCTCCCCTCCGAACGAAGTCCAAAAAGTATGGTCTGAGCAGTTAGAGCCCCGTTGAGTATAGCACAATTATAGATGATGGAACATCGAAATCTCAGACACTCTTTGTGGATTTTGTTGAGTGTGGGGCGAGAGAGAAAGGTCTCTCTGACTTCGACAACATCCTTTATTCTATGGCATGGAGAGGCCCAGCCTCTTTTAACTTGTGGAGAATATCGCAAGTCGTTGTCCTTCCCCAACGGTCAAAGCGTCTTTAGGCCAATATATCGTTTCCCCTCCGGCCAATCCGTGATTCGTTAATCCAAGAAGACGAATGACAATATTGAGTCGCGATCAGGTTACAGAGTAGGTGCCTTCGTCGGCGTACCTATGTCATACGCCCCCATCGGTATCAAAGCGGCGGCAGAAGATTTCTAATTTGCAAAGAGTATGATCTTGATGTTGTCTTAAGAGATATAACGGATCAGGAGACGATTTTGGTGAGCGGGCGGAGGTATCAACGAACTCAGAGACATCGGAACTCGGAAGGTGAGAGGCGGAGCGACACTATTATCCTTCCCCCGACTCTTCATGTTCTTCGTCGCCGGTACATCTTGATAAGTCCTCGCTCAGTCGGGGCTTCTCTGCTAAGTTCTCCGTCGACGCGCTCCAAGGAATCCTCCGCAACTCGCCCCGAAGTCCCCACAAACATCTGGACTCTATGCAAAGGATGCTCCGGTGTAAATACCCTTGGGTCACCAAATGTCCGCAGGGGTTGATGTATGATGTTGACATCCCATGCCGTTTAGACCCCTTCCACTCTCCGCACCGGAAGGTAACCAACCCATCGACGAATGGTTTAATAGCGATCTTGATGCTCTTTTCACCGCAGCCGACGTCACTGGACCCGTCGTCATAATCGGAAGCAGAACTATTCGAAGACTAGAGCATGCTCAAAGAATCACATCGATCATCGTGTAGGTCATTTAACTCTCACGAGTGCATGCTTTGCCCTGCGGCGGCCAGCATTCGAAATCATTGTGGCCGCTGTAGATAGGCATCGAGGTCGGTGGACTCCTCCGCTCGGTGAGTTCCTGAAGTCCAGAAAGCGAAGGGTTTGTAGCACCTTCGGCTTCTGACCCGGTGCCTCAAGATCTGTTGTCATCAGACCTCGTCGACTGGACTCCATCTTCAAGGACCAACCTCCGAACCCCCCCTTGATTCCTTGTTTGCACGATTCGTTATCCCTCCCAAGGATTAGTCTCTATCTTCCCTGAATGCTATTCACTGTCGCCCCTACGTTGGATCCACAGAATACTTGGCGTGTGGTTGTTTCATTATTGCCTAGGCCAAACATAATTGTACCAATCACGACAGTTACTGTTCCTCCTAGAACATATGATTTATTGTTATACCCGTTGTCATTCTCGTACACATTTGTATATCATATCATCAACTGCGATTTGGTCGAACCGACGATACACATCGGTCAACGCCTAATGCATATAGCCGCACGACGTTCCCGCCATGTGAGTGGCTCAGCATGCACCGAAACAACATTTTCTAGGGAAAAAGCCGAGGGGTAGGAATGTTGCACAAAGTGTCCGAAGAAAAAAGGCACTTCGAGGTATTCGTACCGTATGTCCTACTTGCATAGAGGGAGATGGTCTAGTGGCGCCCTTGTTCGTGGCATACCATCAACCCCTCCTTCCCCTGAGAATAACCTGATACCACGAGCTCGTCGACGTGACATTCCTGTCGCACAACTCCGTGGCGTACCATAGAAAGAGTTCCCTTCAGGTATCTCTGAAACTGCTGTATCGGGAGACCTTGACAGGGAGTGCAGTGCGAGGCACTCGCTCCTTAGCAATGCTAGAGAAAAGATTGCACGATGGAGATGGTTAAAGTAGGGGAGGCACCATGCCTCTAAAGATGCCAGGACAAAGAGAACTCCCACAGGGTAAGCAGGATAATGACTGAGGTAACTCCTGGACGGATGCCGTGCTTGTCGGGGAAGGCGATGAACTGGTACTTGAAAGAGAGTAGTTGCTGCGGCTCTCGAAACCCGTAGAGGAAGCGTGAGAAGACAAGGAAGTGGAGGAACACTCTAAAGGTGAAGTATCACGTTTAGTATTCTGCGCTCGACCGGGGAAACGTTGCGGTAATGGGGCTGTTTTCCGTTTCACAGAAGGCTGGTTTCTGTCCGCCCGAACCGAAAGGGGAATCGGCGCAACGGAGTTCGTGGGCGCGCTGGGGCTTCGGAAAGCGTTTGAGGGCGGGGTGGATGCGCAGGTCGAGAGTTGGTGTATTGCGACATGTGTGGGATTGGGAGGCTTATAAACTATCAAAGACGGATGGGGCGCGCGAGATGGTTGAACAGTAATTGCAGCTGTTGCAGCATGGGACCGCATCTGAAAAGGTCCTTTGTTGCGTGTATGACATCGAACATTCAATCGAGAAAACTTCTCAGCTAGATCGTCGACGCTGATAGGGACAGAAAGAGGGGGATTCGGGCAAGACACGCGCCTCCACTCTGGCTTTCCAAAAGAAACTGGACCACATTTACAGGGAAATGGGTCATAAGTGCACGGAGGAGGATAAGGTGACGGAAAGGCGTGAGGTGGTGCAGACAAATTGAATGTACTTCTTAGGCTATCATCCCGCACGAATTGTATCTGCTAAAGAATGGGAACACTGATTCTGTGGGATAAAACAGACAGAACCCACCTCGTGACCTACCCTGGACAGAGACGATTGAGAGGGTCTAACTGGTGGAGAGACAGGTTTGACCGGGTGACTTTTTACGCGTTCATATAATTTGTCAATGGGTTTCGTTGCACCCTCAGATACCGGCTTCTTTCTCAACGGTTTGGCGTCCTTTTTGGTGCGACTACGGCGGTTTTGAAACTGAGCAACTTGTCAATGACAGAATCATCAATCCTGCAGGAGATTTTCTCACCCATACATGAATTTGCCTGTACTGCATATTTGATTTCTTGGCGAGAAAGACTTTGTCTGCGTGTGCCGGAAGTGGGTTCTCTTCGAAAAAGCGCTCCAATAGTGGCAAGTATTCCTGTCGGATGCGTCAGAGGAAGTAAAGATGGGGGTGTGTGGACCGACATGATTGAAAGCATGATAATTTCTTGGGGAAACTGTTTTGGAGGCGGCTCTTGGTGTCTGCTTCAAAAGTTGCACCATTTCTTCTTTCCATTCCTCAAGGCAACGAAGGTACACTTGGGTGAAAGTCGAGAGGTCCTTGCTCGTTAACGGTTCTAGTGACGAAACCGATACACCAGAAAGCGTTGCCATCCTTTGCCATGCTGCGATGAGTGTCGTTTCAATGCGTCGTTTAAACTCTTCAGCCCGTTGTTGATACAGTTTGCTAGCTGCGGTGGCAATTTCGCGACTACAGCCCACATCGAGAAGTGAGGGTAAAAGTGGACGTGGGGTGGGTAGGTTGATCAAGTCGACCATGACTGGTGTTGGATGAGAGTAGTACCTATGATACGTTGCGGGAGGTATCTGCGATGTCAAACTTTCAATCTCACACATCCATTGTCCCAAACCCAGCCTTGTTCACTTCTCCATTTGGTACTTACTACTTACGTTTGGGTACCACTCATCATAAAGCAGCGATGTACTCTATTTATTTATTTGACTAGCAGCGTCGCCAGTGGCAACAAGGACCTTACTGGCTTGCAAGGTGTTGTAGTTACCATCATTTTATTCATGTTCTGAATCCGCACATGAATGACCTTGGTTTGTGCCAGCGGGTACATAATATGTACTACCAGACTGCTGCGAACGTGTATGAAGTATAACCAAAACAGAAGCGTGCTTGGTGAATATCTGACACGACGGTCCATGGACCATGCCTAGGGACCAGTTGAGGTGATCCATCACATGAGTATGCCCTAGGCTGTGTTGTAAAGAATCGTTCGTAGCTTATCTCTACGGTAACGACGAAGGGCGGTCCGATGTTTTAGCCCTGCGCATAGCCTAAGATGCCGCGGATTCCCTGGCTTACTTGTGCCACAGTAGGTGATAACCCTCGTGAGTAGTTCGCAACTCTTGCAATTTCGGTAGCATTCCTGTGCTATGTGGCCCTCGTGCTTCAGTTTCCGTAGGCAGCTGGAGCTGGGAGGGGAACGCAAGTGCAAAGGGTCTACAAGCTGAAATCGGGAGCAAAGTACCATCGTGCGCGGATCACGAAATGGATGGGATCGCTACCATATTTCCCAAACCATGGAGGTGAAGTGGACTGTCGAATGGTAAGGGACGCGGTGAGCCGAATAAATAGGGTGGTTCTCGAATGCTTGCCGTGTCTGATGGCGTGGATAATGAACTGACGCTCGAAGAACCACTACAGCCATCAGAGTCCGGAGAGAACGAGCGGGGAGAGGAGGATGTCGAAGAGCCCTCTGATTCCTGGCGAATATTTTGTATTCGGCCCGACGAGCGTTGCGGTAATGGAGCAATCTTCCGCTTCCCGTGGAATTCGCTCCTGTTGGTTGGGGCCGAGCGGGGTACTAAGGTAGCAGGTTTGAAGGTGGGACCGGGACTTTGAAAAGCTCTCAAACAGGAGGCTGGCGTGCGAACTGATGGATGAAGCTGAGCAATATTTATTGGTTGGAAATACTTGTAGACCATCAGGGACGGATGAGGCGCACGAGACGGCACAACAGTAATGGCAGCGGTCGCAGCGCAAGATTGTGACTTAGGCGATCCCTTATGCCGTGTTTCGCCTCGGACATTCAGATGAGAGAACTTCTCGACCAGGTCATCAATGCTGGTCGAGAGGGGAGTGGGACACTTGTCATTCGACACGCGTCTCCACTCCGGCTTGGTGAAAGGAACAGGGCCGCTTTTGCAGGGAAATGGGTCGTAATGGCATGTGGGTGGATACACGGAAGGAAAGGCGTGGGGTGGAGAAGACACGGTAAGAGCATCCTTCGATGCATTGCACTTTGTGACCTCCATCCGCCAAAAAATGAGATTACTAGTTCCATAGGCTAAACAAGACAACCTACCTCCGTCCTTCCCTCCGATGAAGCCAACTGAGAGGATTTCGGGGCCTGAGGACAAGACTCAATCATACAACTTTCCATGCGCCCGTATAATTTTTCTGGTGGCTTCGTTGTTCCCTCGCATATTGGCTTCTTTCTCACATTCTTGCCCTCCTTTTTGGTGCGACTACGACGGTTTTGAAACTGGATAAGGCGAACATTGATCAACAAGGGAGACAACAATTCGATGGATAAGACTCTTACCCATACATGAATTTGCCTGTACTCCATGTTTGACTTCTTGGCAAGGAATATTTTGTCCGCATGTGTCGGGAATGGGTTTTCTTCGAAAAAGCGCTCCAACAATGGAAGATATTCCTATTGGGCACATCAAAAGATATTAAGACTGTATAACGGAAGCACTGACATGGTTAAAAGTACGGGTGTTCTTCGGGACTCCACTAGTAGTCTTCGATGCTTGCTTGAGACGTCGGGTGATTTCCACTTTCCACTCCTCTAGACGGCGAACGTAGACTTTCGTGGACGCGGACACAACATTCCGTACGAACGAATCTGGGGACGACACTAATGGGACCATCGGAAGCCCCGCTATCTTGTGACACATTGTCACAATGGACTCTTGGATGTGTCTTCGAAGCTCATCTGAGCGTAGTTGATATGCTTTACTTGCTGCAGCCGCAATATCATGAGTGAGACCTGCCTCAAGAAGGAAGGGAAGTAATGGAGGTGGGCTTGGAGCCGACAGCGACGGGGGGGTGATTGGAGTATGGCTGGGTTGATGAGCGACATCAATCGCATCTCTCGGAGCAAGCACGAGGTGCAGGATATCCTCCATTTGAGAAGTGATACTGTCCCCAGCCTTGGAACCCATGGAAAGTTATTAACGAGCAGGTGAAAGAGACCGAGAGTACGTAGTAGGTAGGTAACCAATACTACTTATCCTTTGTGTTTACTCCGGTACAATTCAATGTCCGCATTGTCTGTATTCCTAGACAATCCCAGCCAGGGCAGGACGCTACATCTTCCACTGAGCTCGCGAACGATTCTACCATGCACGAAGTTGATTTGTTTCAAAGCCTCCTCTTCGCCGAGAGCGACCTCCTAGCTGCCTTGGAGGGTGGCACGAAGATGCTCTCGTCGTACCATCGGATACGGGCTGCACTTTTAGATGCCTTGTCCATTGTGACGAAGACCAGAAGTGCTGGCGATGACACGTTTATCCTCATCAACTTTATTGCCGCTCGTATCTCGATTCTTGCCAGCTGTTTTCTTGATATCAACCGCGAAGCAGAACCCGCTACCTACCAGTTGCTGAGCGACTGTGACGCCATGGTTCACCAGATGGCAGCCTTGAACCTTAACGCACAATCGACATATTCCCTCCAGGCCAACATTTCTGGTTCACCTTGTTCCTCCACACATCCCAGTATTGCATCCCTCCACACGGAAAGCTCATCCCCGTTTCTTCCATCCGCATACCAATGGTTACTGGACAACCTGCATAATCCTTATCCTACCGCAGAAGCCAAGACCCGGATCGCGGCTACTTCGTCCTGTAAGGTTTCTTCCATCAATTCCTGGTTTGTCAATGCACGTCGGCGGATTGGTTGGACGACTCTCTGCCGCGAGCGTTTCTCCAATTGCAGGGCCGACATGATCGACGCAGCGTATCGCGCACTTGTGAAAGATGATCCGCAACGCACGCTTTCCCCTGAACTCAGACATTCCTTCATCGCGATGAAGGTAGCAGCGGAGGGCCTTCATTCGACCCTCACCAGGAGTACCTTCACGGGGGATCTGGACGCCATAACAAAGGGCATGACAACGAGAGATAGGCAATCTATCGAGGTTAGAAAGCGTTGCCAGGTCGAGCAGGCGACCCATACGAAGGTGCGGAGGACTGGAACACGAGGTTTATTTGATTAAGAAAGGAGAATTTACAGGTGATTCGGGAATCATATCCCTCCCCCGATCGATCCATTACAGCATCCCCTGTATCTGCCATTGACGCCCCTCTGGTGGACGAGAGCGAGGGAGACGAGGACACTGCACCTCCAATTATTGCCGGCTGCAAACGCCGTCGATCATCTATAGAGCCGGAAGACCAGCCGTCGAGTCCTGTGAAGCGACCCATTAAACGTTTACGGTACGTTCACTAGTTTTTAGCACAACCTGGCGTTCGTTATTCCTGTTCGCAGGGTTCCCACGACATCTCGGACACACCTCCCTTCTCCACTCTCGAGCACAGATGGTATTGACGTACCATCGGATGACGGTTCGCCGGAACCTACCCCTGTGCATTCCACACAGCCTACAGCGAATAATGAGCTACCATCTCGCAAGCGACGTCTGTCCGACGCGAACATTACTAGGGAACCGAAGCGTCTACGTGACTCACTGGCTGCCCCCCCCGCTCACACCGTCTCGAATTCTCTGCCTTGTTCTGACGTAGAAAATCAGTACTCCCTTGACGATTGGTTCAATACCAATTTTGACGCCTTATTCGCTATCCCGCCTCCGGTCGACGCTACCGGACCCGATTCTTCCGCCTCGTGGGAAGTGGAACTCTTTAGCGATTACTGTATTCCTGGGAGTCAGAAACATGTATCGAAATGCCCGCCTGCTCGTGAGCTCTACATCTACTTGGGTTGCGCTGTAACTGATGTTCATCATCCCTAGCAATCCCATGCACTCAGATACCTGCATCAACTGATCTATCAGATCTTGATAGCCTTCTACATTCCATTGGGGGAGGTACATTCGTCACTCACCCCGAGAGTGCACTTCTGGCCAACGTAACTGGTGCTTCTTACCCGGCATCTTTCGACTTATCAACACCCGATATGCCGCAGACCCACGTAGATTGGACTTCATTTGCTGATTACCCGGATGTGCAGCAACCCTTCCCCAATTCTCGACCTTTACCAGAGATCGATCTCTCTATGCTACAGTTACCCCATATTATACCCAGTATCAATTGCCACGGAAATCCCGCACCGAGACAAACGAAACTACACCAATTACATGCCATGCAAGAGGCGGTTCGACGAATGGAACAAGAATTACAGGCAGAAGGTGTTGTAATGTGAGCGAGACATTTTAATCCATCAGCCGAGTACATTTATTGACCATTCACCCAGATGAATATTCCGCATCCAGCACTAACGTTATTCAGATATATATTCCCCTGCAATGTCCTTTGCATCTGTTCTCGATCACACACTGTCCCTGTCATTCAATACTCCACGGTATGGTTGCCCTCCACACTTGTCTGTCGGGGCACTAGCGACATTAAATACCCGTGCGGGTTCGACATATCAACTACAGATCTGAAAAATCAGTAACGAACTAGTGTCGCTCTGACACGGGGCCATCCTCTACCCTCCATCTCCCAACTTCTCGCATCGCTTCCTCGTCGCCCACCTCAAGACGTGGTGCATCCAACAATGCACCAAGCATCTGCCATGGGTCCTTACCGCCACCGTAGCGTAGGATCTTGGTCTTATACTTTTCTCCCAGATCGCGATTTAGTGGCTCGTTTGAAAAAACGTTCCGCCAGATACGCGATGCAATCGCGCGATCGAACAAATAGGAGTAGTACGTCGCCCCATACCCATATAGGTGACCGAACTGGGTCTGAAAGGACGTGCCGGCCGCGTGAGGGATGAGGCCGCGAGTGTTGTGCAGGTTTTCCAGGGCAGCGGTTGAATCGAACCCTGGTTCGAGAACTGCGGAGGAGTGATACATTTGATCTAGTATAGATAACAGAATGGTGCCGTGCGTGTCAATGAACGTACACGGATCTTGGTGATGGTTGCCAGTCTGACTTGAAATTGAGGAACCCTCGGTTTCGAGGAGGGAGAGAACTTTGGGCGAATTGAGAAAACATTCCATGAGGATGGATGGCAACTCCACGAAATCAGTTGCACAGCGGGTACCAGCAACGTTGTGGTACTCTGTGCGACCGATCATAGCTATAGCATCGTCATCAACACCACTGATGATGGATATGCAGCAGGATTGACCTACAGTGCATGGCATGGCCCATTTCGTGAAATAGCGTCTGCACCTCATGCCATTCTAGAAATGTGGGGCCGCGGGCGATCGTGGGGCGAGTAAATTCACACAAGAGGACGACCAAAGGAAGCTGATACTCCCCAGGCATGCCGCGCACCTTGTGCCGCTTGATGGCCTCAAAACTTCGTGAAGGAATAAGAGACTCCTCGGTGCCATCAATTGTGAGATCATTGCCTTCGTCGTCGTCATCCGTCCGTCGAGAACAGCGGACTGTGTAGTGGGCTGCACCACACGACTTTCCATTCCGAGCGAAGAGGTCGGCATATATCCATCCAATAACGCCAGAATCCTCATCTACTACTTCGAGTTTGTGGACGTCGGAATGCCAGACCTCGCCAGAGGCTACCTCGGCCGGCCGCAGTGATATGCCATAGAGATGCTTGAAGAGACGCGACAAACCCATGAAAACGCAGCCAAGAGAAAGAGGGGGTAATGGTACGGGAGGCTCGGGCGGTTCTGGCGGGCAATAGAAGGATCTATCCCAGGCGTGTATAATAGGAAGTGTTTGAGTATTGAGGTGTGATTGTTTCCGTAATCTGAGCGTATGCAAAGCACTACGAGCATGGATAGCTGTCTGATCTAGGAAGGTGTCCAAAAATTGTTGGACGTTCTCTTGGATGGATGAATACATGTCAAGAAGTGTTACGAAGCGTTCGCCAGGCATCGCTCACCCGGTGTTTTTGCCATCTTGTCGCTGAGAGTCATGCCCGCGTAGCTATCCCATCCGACCAGTCGGGCAAGTTCGGCGCGTGCTTGCAGCAGTTGTTCTAGGCATTCTATTTGTCGTTGACTACTGGTATGTGCAGCCATATAGAGCTTTTGTCGTGGAAATTCGTTGGGAGCAGAAGTCATGATCATATATGCTTGGTGAGAGCCAGGATATACAAGAAGACCCTTCTGAGTAGACCATGCCTGACGACGGAGCCTTGCACCCATTCCTTCGTCCTTTAGACCATCCAATTCCGACGGTTCAATGACGGCTGGAGGACGCAGAGCGGACGCCTGGGTGACGAACTCGTGACCAAGTGTGAGGATTTCGGAGGACAGTAAAACGAATCGCTCCCTCTGTGCGGGAGGCAG
>JBBPTJ010000750.1:0-10876 GCA_038094035.1 Pulveroboletus aff. ridleyi
CCGGCCCACGGATTTTTATAAAAAGTAGCTTGGAATCATCCTATAGATGATTTATATCAGTTCCAATCATTTTCTTGGCGATCCTGCTGTTTTGGATTTGAGACTTAACTTCAGGATGACCATATAAGTGGGAACATTCCCCTGTTTGATGTCCCAGGGTTTCTTCAAGCATTCAGTGAAATTGGCACAGGGAGCAGGAAAGTTCTATAGGCGTATAGCATCAATATACAGTATCACAGAACTTGCTGTGAAAGGAAGGGAACAAAAGGGAGACAAAACTTACAATGCCTCAAAACCATATTTCTGCCCTGCAGCTCGACCTTGTTGTGTTTTATTCACTTGACGACATCCATGTCTTGTACGTCGGTGACATACCGCTGTTCTGTAGGTGACATGGTATCGGATGGGTGCGAATGGCGGGTGCCTAATAATGTCTGTCTGTTGAGAATCTGAAAGTGGGTACGTACCGTGAGCATACAATATGTTTGACATAAACGTCACAGGTGCGGTCGTCCGCAGTGTGTTGACAATGTACGCCACGACGGACGGAAATGAGGACGTGACGGCATCGGTAAAGATAGCTCCTGATGTGGACCAAGTGAAGATCTCGATCTGACCTGGCATGTTGAGTATGATACAACCATCAGACATGAGGGCTCGAGTCGTTCCGTGACAGAGAAAAGGATGCACTCGAAAGTCTCAGATAGCTTTTCCATCAGTTCCGATACTTGGTCAAACTTGGTCGTGAACAGGTTCAGTGCCGCCAAGATCCCACTGTTGGGGCAGGTGGGAGTTGAGGCGATATACAAAGGTCGATTTGCCTGTGCCCGCCATCCTGGTTGTGATAATGGCACTGTGCTTCCTCGGTCGAGAGCTGGAGGCAATCAGTGGATGAAAACATAAACATGTGGGTGGTTATAAGATCTATAAGAGAGAACTGTACCATCTTATTCTTCCCATGACACCATCCACAGCATGTCCTCTACATACCAACTAAATGTGCACTCTCCTGTCCCCACTATGGCCCATGCCCCGCCCATCACCAACGCATCCACGATTGGGGCTAGGTGCTCCCCCACATGCCCATTCCGAAACGATCGAGATGGGTCGTCTGCGCCAAATGTCGCTAGAGTGAATGTGTTGGAATGCGCATAGCAGCCGGCCAAATTGCAGATCGACAAGGCTGGTCGGTCATGAACAGGGGCACGTTGAGGCAGTAGTGCTGTTCTTTTTCTTTCGGTTGCAGCAGGGCAGCTTCGGGAAAAAGTGACAGGAAGTAGAGGACTAGGTGCCTGTAAACTGGGGATACACGCACAGTGACTCCTCCCCTGTTGCTTATCGCTCAGCTAGGATATCCGGGCAAGCGTGTTCGAACAGATGCAGCGCACCGTTTTGGGTCGAGGCAGGCAGGTGGGACAAGGAGGGTGTGGTTGAGGAGACGGGTGACTGGCAGCGTTTTCGAGCACGGTGTGTTGGTTGTGGAGGCTACTGTGGGGGAAGCAGGTGAGGTACCTGGCAAGGATTGCGGGGCCATTGTGGACCGACTTCTTTGGTTTATCTGATGTTAATATGAGTCTGCATTTGCGTCTGGGTTTGCTCTTGTGTTGGAATTCTGAATGCTCGCTACTCATCATGCGGTCGTATCATCATCTCATGGACATGTGTCCTCTCCGGTGAGCGATCCATTTTGAGTGTATGCCCCACTTATCTCAATAACTTTACAGGCTGTGCCTGCCCACCACGACGAAGGCTCGTCAATCGCACCCTGTGGAACTGTGTGCCTTTCAGCTGTGCCACAACAATGGGCCCAAGAGGATTGCAGTCGCATGCCGCCTGGACTTGGACGGCCAATATATAGGCTGTCGTCTCGAAATCGCGTGAAGAGGTCTGGTTGTTGGTGCAGTAAATCGTATATGCCTGCTTGTCACCGACGAGATTGCACAGCACGTTGAGCAGCCCGACACTGCTGCATATCTACGCGTCTGAGACATCGCCCCGCATGTTGACCATGAACCTGGCGACGTGCAACAATGTATTGAGAAAGACGGGCTGGACATCGAGCGAACCCGACAGAGCGGTGTGGGCGATGCCAGAGTCACCATCATCACTAACAGTGAGCAACTGAATCATGTGGTAGTCCTTGGTGTACTCTACGATCCAAGGAAAGATGACCTCGTATTCTGTATGCGTACCGAATACCTCTAGTCGGCGCACCAGCTTCAACATCATCTCCCGAGCAGACGAAAATTGCAAATTGCCATACATGTGAGCATGCTCCTTGTGCGACGACGCCAATATTGATGCAATGCTAAATGTGCCGGCCTTGTCCTCGTGGACTGTCACGTGTGTCTGGACAACCAAATCAATTCCCTGGCCAAGCATGAGCGGACGCAAAAATGTAATGGACCACAAGATGGGTATGCTCCTTTTGAAATATAGCTCTAGATGGCGTTGTGTTCGAGGTAGACTAATGCAGGGCAGAGTGCATAACCGCCCACGATATGCCATTCCATGTACTTGGCCAGATACTTGGTGGGCATTTTGAATATCGCCGCATTCCCATTCTGTCGGGATGGGTATTGAGACCAGGAGGACAGCATCAGGCGGTCCAGGGCTAGGATCTGAGGCTGGTGTGTTAGTGTTGGCCCTGCAGTGTGAACAACACGATCACTGTAAGGTACCCAGAATTTCTGCGTGTCGAATGGATACGATAGTAAATCGAAGCAAGCACTTGGGGCAGGCCAGCCACTGGATATATCGCAAGCAAAGACGTTCAAGCGCCTCTGCAGACTGCGCAGAAATGCCAAACGCAAGAGAAAACATCCCAGAAGGAGGGCAAGCAGGCTCGACGTACTCGAGTATCAACGCCACGTTTGAGCCCACTGCGCCAAAGTTGTTGAGCATGGCCACCCGAAGCATCATGTCTGTGTCCATGACCTGTGTTGTCTGCCCCCACAGGGCCAATGAGTGGATGAAGCGTCTTCAGGGAAATCTGGGCTGGAATGACATTGTGACATAACATCAGCAAGAGTTTGCAGAACCCCACTGTGCCAGATGCTACCTCAAGGCGGCTGATATTTGCTTTGATCAATGTCACATGGAGCATGTTGTCTAGCTTGTGTGACTGGGAAAGCACAGCACAGATACTCGCCAGCTCAGAGGCATCGCCTGCTTCTGTCCCCGTACTGTGAGCCTTGATGACGCTCACAAGCGTCGCAGGGATGCCCAAGCACGTGAGGAGTGTCTGGAGGAGATCGACCTGTGGGGGAGGGTGATCAACAGTGCCAGACCGCTCTGGTTCAGTTCAACGCCTCGGATGACACTCATGATGCAATCGTTCTCCATGATCGCGTCACTCAGCCACTTCAGGACGAGTAAACAACAACCCTTGCCTCGTGAATAGCCATCGGCAGACGCGTCAAAGGTCTTGCACTGACCCGAGGGGGCCAAAAAGTGACCATGCACGAGGCTGACGAATATCTACATGTGTGAGTGTGTGAGTGTGATGTGTGTATGACCAACTGACGTGCCATGTGCACGTACATTGGGACTGGTCGTGATGTTTATGCCACCGGTGAGGGCAGCGGCATAATCTCTGAGCATCAATGCTTTGCATGCTTGGTGAATGGTTACGACCGAAAACGAGTGCACAGTATCGACCACGACCGAAGGCCTGCCAAACTGCATGACATGGGGTATGTGACCACTCAGGAAGGCCCTCAACATGCCTTGGCACAACATCAACCCCGGTTGTCACCTTGCAAGAAACTCCCCCACTCACCGGCGCTGTAACGAACATCAACATTGCTGGCGAGATTGTCAACATAGTCTTGTGTTGCTGCGCCAGCTCATAGTTTGCCGAGCTGCCGGCAACACTAGGTCAGGTCGTCAGTGTGTCTGTCCGGGTCAGGTTACTCTGGTGGGGGATGCTTTCGTGGCTCTCTACTTGGTCTGTCCGTGATTTATTTGTGATGCCTGGGGCTCAGAGGGGAGGGCTTTTTAAGCTGGCTTTCGCTGGGGGGGTGACAGTTTGTCATTTTGATTCCTTGCCCCAGTTTCTGGACCGTGGGAAGACACGCCCACGGTAGTGTCCAAGCTGAGGCCTTGAACTTTGCGTGCTACCAAATCCGCGTGACCCCCACAGGTGGGGTTACTTCAGTAAACCAAGGCAGCCACAGCATGCACCTGTATCAACCACACCACAACCACAGTTGGTCATCATGATGAGTGACAAGAAGAGAGCATTTGAGGGAAGTGGGGAGACTTCCATCGCGAAGAAACTCAGAAGGTAGTACGAACTTTCCCTTCCTCGATGTGGTTCATGTCTGATTCATATCGTGTTCTTTCCAGCGATGCTGTGAGTCATTTCTCTGCCTCTCAAGGTGAATTCAGCTGTCACACTTTGTTCTAACACGTTTCTATAACATTTCTGCTCTTCCACAGAAACCCTCTAATGGCTCCTTGACGCCAGCGGTGAGTCTTGCTGTTTGTAGCAATGATCCCTTCCAAGCCACTGACTGCCTCATTGCAGCTATCAGGAGATGCGCTCATCACACAAAAACGGGCAGAAATCACTGCCAGAGTGGCCGTGATGAGAGGCAACGTACCTAGTGTTCTGATGAAGCCTGTTGCCCCCACAACTCCACCTGTCAAGCCTACTGGCCCTTCCCCTGCACCTGGCCCTGCGATGTCTGACATGGATGACCTTGCGCGCAAAGTCACTGAAGCAAAACGTCGTGTTGCGGAAGCTCAGAGCAAACTCACTATTAAGGATAACCCTTACATGGTGTGTCCACTGCACTATCTTCCTGCAATTGACTAATGACCCTGTGTAGTCGATGCCTCAAACTGGAAAAATAACAAGCAACCAGATCCTGCATAACAAAGAGCGGGTTTGAAAATGGCCGCACACCCATTGTTACTTGAGACCACCGGTTGCACCGCAGTCAAAGAAGGACAAGTACAAACCAATGCAACCCAAGTTTGCCTCCATAGAGGTGCGATTACTGGCCCCTCTTTTGAGAACCTTCTGCTTACCCAGGGCCAGGCAAATATCCATAATGTTCCCACTCCTCCCGTTCCTCCGATACCGATACCGATTGCCGAAGTTAAAGCCAACCCCTACTATTCAGGATCTTTGGCTGTGAAAGACAGCGGCTTTGAGGGTGCTCCAAAGGAGCGGACTGGTCGTTCATTCAGATTTAACCCCAAAGGCAAGTACGTGCAACTTGGGAATCAAACGTGACAGGAAACCCAACTGGAGGCACTGAAGCAACGTATTGCGGAGAGTGCTTGCAAGGCAGGGCTATATTCCGAATTCAAGACTCTGGAAAAGAACATTAAAGTGAGGGTTTCTACCTCTGAGCCACATGAAGCTGACTTGTTGTGTAGCGTGAGCCTCCTCCAGATGCGGAATGGTGGGGTGCTGCATTAAGACCTATGACGGCCTTACTTTTGGTTTGAACGCCTCAACATTTGCACTCAGGACTCATCCGTCACACTCTATATCCAACATCCCATCCCGATTCCCGCCCCTGGTGACAAGAACAAAGTTGGCCTCAAACCACTCAAATTGACTACCAAGGTATGCCACACCATTTATGTTCCTTGTTTGTTTCTAATTTTATCTGCAAGAGTAAAAGAAGACGAGGAAACAACGTCGGCAGGCCGAACTGCAAGATAAGTATTTGGATGGGACTTACCCCTCCTGACCCTCCTAAAGGTATTTCGCACAAATTAGATTGACAGAGCATCATACTAACGCCTCAGCAGTCCATCTTGCTAACCTGATGAAGGTTTTGACCTCAGATGCGGTGCAAGACCCTGTGCGAGTTGAGGCTCATGTATGCTGTGAAGTCGCTATGAGGAAGCATACACATGACAAGATGAACACTGAGCGTAAGCTTACCGATGACCAGCGGCATGAAAAGATCGAAAACAATAAGCTGGAAGGGGAAAAGAATGGGATCTGCAGCGCTGTCTTCAAGTATATCTATCTGTCATCGCACATTCGTCTTGTCTGGCCTAATGTCTTTCACAGTGAAGGTTCAAGAACTTGTCAGATCCGGCTCATCGCTTCAAAGTTCGCAAAAATGCGGAGCAGTGGAATTTGACAGGTCTGTGCATCCTCAACCCGGGGTTCAGCATGATCTATGTCGAGGGTGCACAGATGTTCATACGACGATACAAGCACCTGATGCTAAATCGTGTCGCTTGGACGGAGACAGCTCGTCCTTGCAGAGGGGAAGAGGTTGAGATCGAGGGCGATGAGGAGGGAAGCATCAAGGGCAAAGGAAAGGCCTCTGGGGTTGTGAATGTCGAAGGTGAGGGTGTCAAGCTGAGGAGTTGCCCTTCCGATGGAGCCGCCAAGGAAGTGCTCGGACCAAAGTTGGTGGATTACTGGGATATGACTAAGAATTGGAAAGAATGATCAATATGATTTCACAAGAGGGGACGGGGACACAGCGAAATGTATGGACACGTTCATGACACGACCACGACACGACACACATTCGTACACTGCAAGGGGATATGAGGGAGAGAGAAGAGGAGAGAGGAAGGAGAGGGAACGTACCAAGCAACGAAGAAGAAGGGAAGGGCGAGAGTGAGTCAACCAAGCCTGCTAGCGGCAGTCCTAACATCACGGGCAGACGGGGTAGCGTTGAAAGGGTTATCATCGGCATTGTCGTTGTCGTCATCTGACGCGAAGAGGGAAGGGCGATTGCCGATACGAGAGGGAGGAGGGCGTGGGGCGTCAGGAGGAGGGCGGGCTGCAGAGAGAGGACGATCGCCAGCGGTGTTGACACGAGGGCGTTTCTTGCGAGAGGGGGCACGAGGGGCTGAGAGGTGAGATGTGAGAGAGGAATAGAGGGAAGGATGGGAGAGCACTTACGGGAGATAAGATCGGGGGCCATGCTGTGAGGGACGGTGTGTTTAGGATCCTTGCCAGCGAGCTGGTTGGAGGGCGGAGGGGAATCGTGGACAAGGATGGCAGGTGGATCGGACGCTGTGAAGGGAGAGGAAGATGGGGATGATAGAGGGAAGCGATGAGAATACATACGGTTGAGAGAGGTGGCAGCGTCAGCGGAGGGATCGAGGCGACGAATGTTGTTTGTGAGGTCTGAGGAAAGAGTTAGGAACGATGGACGAGAAAGGAAGGTGATGACAAACCATCGACGTCGGAGGTGGCGCCGGAAGCGGTGTCTAAAATAGGAAACAAGGTTAGGCTTGACAAAGAAGCCACAAGTGCAGTGATGGATGCGACATAAGATGAAAAGGATGTGACGGGTCCATGAAAACGGAGGAGGGTTTGCGACAAACAGACAAGAGTGCGCGAATGCGGTGAATGGAGAAGATGAACAAGATCGAATAGTGTTATGAAACAGAAACGAACGGACTGAAACAAAAGATACGTTTTGCGACAAACAGACAAGAGTGCGCGAATGCGGTGAATGGAGAAGATGAACAAGATCGAATAGTGTCATGAAACGGAAACGAACGGACTGAAACAAAAGATACGTTTTGCGACAAAATGACAAAAGTGTGCGGATGCGGTGAATGGAGAAGATGAACAAGATCGAATAGTGTCATGAAACGGAAACGAACGGACTGAAACAAAAGATACGTTTTGCGACAAAATGACAAGAGTGTGCGGATGCGGTGAATGGAGAAGATGAACAAGATTGAATAGTATCATGAAACGTGAATAAACGGACACGAATGAAAAGGACAGTTTGCGACAAATGGACAAGGGTGTGTAAATGCGGCAAAAGGAGGGAATGAAAGAGAAGAGTCGAAACAAAGTGAGACGGTACAACATAGAGCACATACCTCGGTCTTCCTGGATGATGTCGAGAGAGAGTCTGTCCGTGTCGTCGTCATCGCTGTCTTGGGTCACCAGTTGCGTCGGAATGCCTTTCGAAAGATCGTTGTCATCGATGGTCAACTCCATAGATTGGAGCATCGCCAAACGTTGGCGGCGGGAAAGAGAAGAACCTTGTGAGAGTATAAACGATATGTATAAGGGTTGAAAACAGGACTCACCTCCGTCAGCACTGGTTGAATTCTTGTTGTATATGCCGAGGGATTCCAGACGGTCTTTCATTTGAGACGCGGTGAACATACAGTCGTATAATTTAACGATCGAGGTGTCGTCGGTTCCAAGTGACGGCGTGCCATCCGAATAGAGTTGAACTTCTTTTTCGTCATCGTCGGTGATCCATGAGAAGACGAAATTGTCGTCGTCATCGAGATCGGTGACATCGTCGATGACAGCATCGACGTCCAACGCCTTCTCACGATGCTCGTAAGAGCTGAGCGTGAGTGCCTGGTTAGGTGTCATGCGTATTGAGAAAGAAATCGGAGGCGACGTGTGAAGAATAGACGTGACCTTGATAAGCTCCTTAGCCTTCTCCTGCACATCGTGTCGAATCGCCCATCCGCGAACCGACACAGAGTTGGACGCAGGCTCTCCGGGGACGACATTCCATGCAGGCGGGCACATTTGGATGGCACGTATGATCTTCTGGATGGAAGCCTTGTCGTGGTTGCGTGCGACGGCACGGTCAGTGCGCTGGTTCTCGTCGACGATGTTGAAGGGCGAATTGTCTGGCAAGGCAGACATGTCGTATTCGATGCCGTCAGGCCAGGTGATCGAGTGGGTGTCGAGAGGATGTCCCAGGATGGGTGTTCCTTTTCCACTGCTGACGGCAGTGGCGAGCGCGGTGTCGATGTAAGCGCGGATCCAGACGGCGGCGCTATTCTTCTTCTTGAAGAGATGGGGACGATATGTCATGATGGCGGCGTATTCAGCAAGGGCGGCGCATATGGTCTCTTTCCTCAGACGAGACTCGCTCGAGTCCGTCGTTCTCCCCCAAGGGACTGTGTGGAAGTTGAGCAAGGGAATGATGTGAGAGAACGCACAGGGGAGACCTGTGATGTGAATCGCACGATGCCACGGCTCCGTCCAATCCTTCGTCGCACGGAACAGCGTCGAGCTCTTGCCCTTGAGGAGTGACTTCAACTTCTCGTCGACAATGAGGAGCTCCATGTGGAGCTCCTTTCGAAGAAGCGTGTCTGGAGTGCGTGACATGGCGTGAACGTGAAGCGTGTCATGTTTGAAGAGAAGGGAGACTTACCCTCTGTGTCCGCATCCTCCTTGACGACGTGTGCTGGTTGACCTGGCTTCCAAAGCCGTTCGAGACCATGGGCACCCTCGAGGAGCATGAACTCTTTGAGGGACTTGGCGGACGGTGGTCGCTCGGGGCACCCGCAGTGTGCCAGATCCGATTCGAGGTGCATGAGGGCGGGCATGTTGTCCCACAGTGCCCACACGAGCTTGTGAGAGGGAAGGGCGATTGGATGAGCGGACAGACAATACGATGATAAGAGAGAGGAAAAGCCGACTGACCAAGACAAGATATTCCTGAATGACGTGTTTGTTGATGTCCGGGTGTGCGGTGAACGCTCTGATCATGTCTGCAGTTGCAGACCCCATGCGCCACTTCGATCCGATGATCTTGTGGTTGTAGACGAGCGGGCTGAACCAGGAAGATATCTGAACAGGGAAATCAGCGATTGATCGATTGATCGATGGTGGGGAGCAGACGGCGGGACTCACCTCGAGGAGTGCGCTGGATACTCTGTCCAGCATCTTGGAGAGCGGTTGCCAGACAGAGGCGGTCATAAAAGGCATTGTTTCGGGCTGGGATGAGTGTGTCGTCTCGAGGACGAATTTGGCCTTCGAGGCACAATCGGCCCAGGCCTTCCTCACATCTTCGGAGACATCGCTCATATCGGGATTCGTCGACCAGGACACGGCCGTCTCCTTGAGCAGATCGACGACGTCAGACACATATCTGTCATATGCGTGACGCCACGCCTTGGTGTGTTGGCCGAGACAGTGCCATTGGTCTTCTCCTCCAAGGGTGTCTTGATAGACGTCGTCGATCTTCTCTCGAAGGTCGTTGTTCAGTGCATCCAGCACGGGCGTCGCGTCGGAGAGCGTCTTGATGCAAGACATGAGATACGCTTGCGCATCTCCGTGGTCCTTCTCACTTGACTTCGCGTTCGCGGCAACCTTCTGGGCACGCTCGACCTGAGCAGCGTCCCATGCGACCGTGTTGAAGCACATCCGCAGACGGTCTTCAAGGAGAATGACGATGGCGGCAAGGAGCTGTTGGAAAGACGAGGTGTGGGGTTGATAAAAGAATAATAATAATATAATATAGGGTGGGTCAGCACGAATGGTCAGTGTGAATGCGACACGATAGACTATGATGGAACGTGCTCACGCCTCCTTTGTGCGACATAAGGTCGCTGCTGAGAGTCGTGATCTTGAATATGTTCGAGTGAACGTAATGTGTCGACGGGATGTCGATGATCTTCTCAAGGAGGCGAAAGATGTAATCTTGAGAGAGAAGCGCGCTGATCTTGTACCCGCGTGAGCTTGACCTGAGATCCCTGTCGGTTTCGTGGTCGTGCCAGCGCTGGCCTTCGGACTTCATCATGAGGTACGATTGTACCACACCCTCCTCGGCCGTTTCCGCATAGCTATATGTGCGCTGGTTAGTCGACAGATGGATCCCAGTCGACTCATCGATCTTGTCTTGCGGGCATGGACACAGATGGCCGGTGAGTGAGCGATTGTTGTCGAGGGAGCGTTCTACGACAGACTCACTTTCGTCATATACGGCCACGATCCATGCGCCTCCCACGCTCACCAATCCGCTCAGCCGGTCTACCAGCTCCTGCGCCCTTCGGACGTCTTCTTCGAGCACGACTTCCGGTTCGTCCTTTCGCCTCGATATGGTTTCCTTGAGCTCACGTTTTGCCTGGACCATTGCCGACCTCTTCATCTTAATCCAATCCGCAAGAG
>JBBPTJ010000751.1:0-10865 GCA_038094035.1 Pulveroboletus aff. ridleyi
GTACTATTTCTTATAGCTACCTCCTTAGTAATTCCTACAGGTAGCTACTAATACATTAGTTAACTCTGACAGTCACTGAGTGATTCCTACAGTGGGCTGTTCTCAGACTTGGGATTAGCTTGATCAAGAGTAGAATGTTTTACAATGTGTGAGTGGCCACCAAATAGTCCTTCAAACTGTGCATCAGTCTTGAGGTCAGCATGAGTGTTAAAATGAGTCCAAATGGATTTCAGCAGGTCAGCTTTCATGCTGGTGACCTCAATCTCAAGAACTTCTTTGGGTTTTGTTGACAATGCACTGCTGAAGTGGAACCTGGTGGAACCCTGTGCTGCCTGCCAAGTGATCCATTCTGCTAGCTTTGCAGCTTTCTGAGCAGTAGCATCCACCTGCTTCTTCTTCTTTTCAGGGCATTGTAAAACACAGATCCTATCCAGAGTGGATAAGAATTAGATAAAAGAAAAGGGTGTGAGTATAAACTCAACCCAAGGGAGGGGGCCAGAAAAAACAGGCTAAGTGAGTGAGGACCTAGGCAACTAGCCCTCAGACTTAAGGATGGAAGGTGCAAGGTGTGAAAAGATATATTCAGAGGTGTCATACACTGGTTTTATAGTCCTGGGAACACCTGCAGACTTCTACCTATGAGATATAACTAATTTGGGGCCAATTGGCACCTAGCAGAAATGTAAGCTAAAAGATCTGGTCTGGATGAAACAAATCCAGTACCAGACAGACACAATCTGGACCTGGATGAACAGGTAGATTGTGCAAAGGAATCCGGGTGAACAAAGAAATGAACAGAAGGTAAAAGAGACCTACCTGGATGGACTATGGACACAATAGATGCTTGAATGGACACTTGAACAGATCGACAGAAAGGGTTTGCAACCATAGGAGGATTTGACCTCCTACACCATGCTGCATCCAGGATCTCACACTCCTGAAGCCTATCTGCCAAAGTCAGCCACTGTGCACTAATAGTATACACTCATGGCCTTTTCTTCTTTTTATTCAAGTGCTTGTTTACCACATTCATCTCATGTGTTATATCGTATACGCTGACCTAATTATTTTTCACTTTCTCTTCACTCGTTCACCAGTCATGTGACCAGATCACATGACACAGTCTAGACCATGACATCATATGATGTCATAACACGTGGTCACCTCACTCTTTTAATTACCATCGCTACACTTCCATATCACAGAACTCTCCCACACCCGTGGGATATCACTTACCATATGTAGCATATGTTCACACCTTATCTGTAGCACAGTATGGTCTGTGCACTCTTCCCTGCAATATATAAAGGGTGCGTCCTCAGCTGGTATCCCCAGCTTTGGCCACTTGTTCCTTGGGTTAAAACCTTGGATGATAAGTACTCTCCTTCGCTCTCACTTCTCTTTGCGAGGTCTTACAGCAGACCTTTAGTTGCTCGGCTTTGGTGTTCTTGCGTCCGCATAACATCATGCAATGCCAGAGCACAATGTGCTTTGGTGCTTTTGAGATCAGTCTTTACCATGTGAACCTGTGATTCAAGTTGCTTTACTTGAGCCTGCAGTGCAGCAATTTGTGTCTGTAACACATATTCAGTAGAGCCTGAAGTCACTGGGGGCATGAATGAGATGGCTGACAGATGTGTGGTCACTGGATACAGAGGTGTAAGATTTGGAATGTATATTATAGACAACTTACTGTCAAATGAACTACTGTTAAAGTTGGACTGGAGGTTGTCCCTCTCATCTTCATTGACATCCAAGTCTGAATCAGATGATGCCTAGACCCTTTGCCACATCATATGTCCTCCCTACATATTTTTCCCCTCACCATATGCTCCCTCCTCTACTCAATGTACAGTGGCTCAAATAAGTGTCCCAATGTTGGATCATTTTGGAAAGATTTAATATTTGCAAGAGAACTAAAATAGATTAGCTCTGACTGTTACATGGTCATTAGTAGCCCTAAATCCTACACAGAAGATGGGCCCTTGTTCATGTGATTTGGTTGCCATGGCACTGAGGTATAACAATTTCAAAATGACATGTTATTGGGACACTTATTTGAGTAACATTTCTATTCAGTAGTTTTAGTACTTTGTATGCTCTCCCTTTGCCTTTATTACTGCCTCCAGTCTTCTATGCATGCTTTCTATCAATCTTTGACATTCCTTAGGCTCTATTTTGCCCCATTCCATTTCAATCCTATTCTAAAGCTCCCAAACTCCTCTTGGTGTTGTTATATAGTTGTTAAGCTTCTTTTTGAGGATTTGCCAAAGATGTTCAATAGGATTAAGACCTGAAGATTGTACTGGCCAATCAAGAACCTTGATCCCTTGAGATCATAGCCATTTCTGGGCCATTTTAGAGGTATGCTTGGGTTCATTATCTTATTGAAAGATAATGCTCTTCTCAGAAATCCCAGATTTTTCCATAACAGGAAGCAGATTATTCTCCAAAATAAAGACAGACTGCCTAGCATTCATCCTCCCTTCTACCTCTGCAAAGATCCCTACTCCATTCCAGCTCATGCATCCCCAAACCATCAAGAAGCCTCCTCCAAACTTTACTGTTTCTTGTACCTCCTATATACACTCTCCTATCTGACTCAATCCTGTTGATCTTGGTTTCATATGACCAAATTACCCTAGTCCAGTCCTCCACAGTCCAGTATTTGTGCTTTAGAGCAAAGTCCAGCCCATGTTTTCTATGTTTCACAGACAAGAGTGACTTTTTTTTCTTGATTACAGCCTTTAAAGATGCAGATTTTAGCACATTGTGAACAGTTTGAGGAGAGATGGAAGAGAAGAGGGTAGAATTAATGATATATGTTGCCTGGACAGCATTTTCAACCTTGCCAAAGGTAATACTAAAGACAAGTTTCCTTTTGTCAATAGGAGAAAGCTTAGAAGAAGGGTCTAATTTGATATTTTCCCTTTCTGAATGGATTATTTTTTAAACCTTGGCCATAGTTAATTTCTCCAGACCAGTTTGGGAGGATATAAAGGCCAGATTTAGAGAGAAAAAAAATATGAACTCTAGCAGAGGTAAAAATAGGTTTTATGGTGAAATAAGGCTAGCTAGGTGGTATCTCTGCTCTTTATAGTTCCCAGGGTTATGTAAGTTACATAATAATACAAGGTTTAAACTCAGCACCCATCAGAACATTATGTTATTTACTAAAAATTGGCTAATAACATTATGTTCAAATAAGTGTCCCAATGACATATCATTTTGAAATCATTATATCTCAGTGCCATGGCAACCAAATCACATGACTAAGGGCCCATCTTCTGTGTAGGAGGGGTGTTAAGTGACCTGTTACCATTACAGCTTACAATTACACCAAGCACTAAAAGTTCTGGATGTCTGCTGCATGAGTCATAGCTGACAGACCCCAGATACTACCTTGCTTAATAGGCGAGTGTTACATGTCACACTGGGGCTGGGTAATATAAGAACCTGCCTCCTTCCCTTCTTTATTCCATGATCTTTTTTCCCTTCCCATGTTGTTGTGCTATCTTTCTCCCTCTGCTGCTCTTTTCCCCCTGTGTCATTTCTCCCTTCTCTGATTATTTATTTACCTTCCTTACTTGTATCACTGGTGTGTTGACCATTGAATTCAGAAAACTGTTCTATAACTGTCACTGAAGGTTATGCTATGCAGTTAGTGATCTCCCCCTGTACACTGTTCTCATCAGGTAAGCATTTTATTCACTCTATCTATCCTATATCTGACATTTATGTGTCTATTAGCTATCCAAGTGCACCAGCTAGTGAGCTGTATTGTGATACGCTGAAGTTACTATACTTGATTTGTATCTTGCTTGAAGGATAGTCCATTATGCTGGTGGTAGGTAATGTATAAGATTTGTGCATAATCTCAATGTCAGGCTTCAGCACATTGGTTAATGTTCTGTAAGTTGAGATTTTGTATGTTGAAGGTGGTGTTATAGGCTGATATGTGTGAGAAATGTTGGTCAGGCAAGGTAAGTAATGTTGTGAAAGGTTGAGCAATGGTGGTAAATGCTGACACTGTGCCAGATTATGGTCAGTGCTGCTATAGACAGTAGCTGTGGGTTGGACAGAGAGTGGAGTGATATTGAATGGGAAGTTTTCAGTGGTGCTGTACTTGTTTTCAGGGTATTCTGGAATTGCAGATAGGCTTTGGTTTGATCTCTTGAAAACCTTTTGCTATAGAACTTGTTAAGTATGTGTGTAATTTTTTTGTTTTAACTAACCCAGGCAAGAGACTGCATGCATTGCTCAAAATGCATGGGTAAAGGCTTGGTCACACACCAGGATATCGATATCATACTATGCATGAACTTGAATACTCTTGTTTGCTTGTTCATCATAGTCTTTGCCATGCATGACACCACTGAGCAAGGTGAGATTGCTCATTCCTATTAGTGGTTGTAGGTGATGCCAGCCAGATTTCAGCTGATATTAGCCTATATGGAAATTACAGTGCTGGGATAACAAAGCCAGCAGTTTCCTTGTCTTTTAGCCAATCTGCATAAGTATATGTTAGATGTAATGCACTCTATTAATTTTTATACCTCATGTTTTTTTATCACCCCCTCTAATTATCTGGAGGGTCTTGGAAAAATCAGGGTGCTTGTCAAATGATGAGATACTTTGTATTGCATTGTATATATTGGGTGCAACCAATGAATGAAATTGGTCCACCTTTCATCAAAAGTGAAAAATACAAAGTCAATATATGTGATAAAAGTGATCATAAGGATCTAGTTCACACAAACAGTGATGAGGTTCATATTGACAGTGCATTTGATTTCCTTGACATAGCAACACACAAAACATTCCAAGACCTGATAAGATTTAGTACTATTATTGAAACATTCACATTAGACATACCAAGTGCTTGGCCCCAGTGACCATCTCCAACAATCGATTGAATTCCATGACTGCTCATATAATAGAATGGAATATCATGGCCAGTATCTTCCTTTGCAATCTCAAAAATCTGTGTGAACATGATATGGTGTGCTTCTACAGATTCAGATGTGGTGAATGCACATGCAATGACACTCACTACATATCAATCAAGTCAAGATATGTGAAAAGAGAAAAAAAATACTTACATCACATATTCTGGTTATCCCAGGTCTTAACCTCAAACTCTTCCCATTTTCCAGACACTTGTTTGAAAGACATGTCAATTGAGAGCCACCATGCATTCATGAGCTGAAACAACATAGCAGGCAACATGCAAATAATAAGCTGAAACTGGCCACCTTTTGTTTCATATGTTGCTACACTACAAACATAGTGGTTGGATTGGGGAGCCATGTCACTTGCTAGCCATGTGACAGCTAGAAACAGTGAGGTAAATAAACAAAACTAAATTAAATGTTTACTTTTGAAACCAGTTCCTGATGAAAATTTGTCAAAATGGATGGTATTGATGAGACAACAGACATGGTTGAGGTTGGCAAGGGATGGGTGAAGGTCCAATAGGGTTGGGGGTTGGCTTAACTCCCACCCTAGTGCATTTCGCAGTCTATACATGAATCCAGGATCAAGTATGATATGTCATGGTGTGGCATCAGCGAGTTGCCAGCCCATATCAGATAGCAGTATTTGTAACACTGAAACAAGCAGAGGTGGTATCTTAATGGGCATAGGCAGTACATGGGAATCCTGGCTCCAACAAATAATAACAACAGAGGGGCATGCTCTAAGGTCAAGTGGTATATAAATGTGGAATGTGGACAGGCACTTCACAGTCCAGGGGATGAGCGATTCTCGTGCAAGGGTACCATTGGCAGAGCAATGCCAATGTGCTATAGATAGTTCAGAAACAAATGGGAAAGAGTAAAAGTGGGATACATATGACATAGCTGCATCTGCATTGAAGACAATGCAGTGAACACACATGGAGCATGAGGTCCATAACCATGCTGCATGGCATTCACTTTTCAAGATAAAGATAAACTGTATTGACAAAGTAAATACTGGCAACAGCAGGGGGAGGCAGCAGGGTAACTAACAGCCATGCCCAGTCATACCCAAGTCTCTCAACAGGCAAGGCAAACTGTGGGCAATGCTAGAGGTCAGTGTGATGTGGAGGAAGTCAGTAACACTGTCCATGTTCAGAACTTTTTGGCCCTGCTGTAATAGTGTGCTGTAATGCTTCTTCATGGTAACAGGGCACTACAAACTCATGTAGGAGTTAGGGCTACTAATGACCCTGCAAGGGTCAGAGCTAATCTATTTTAGTTTTCTTGAAAATATTAAATCTTTCCAAAATGGCCCAATATTGGGACACTTATTTGAACTCTAGTATGAATATCAAACTAGTCTCCTCCCTTTTCCTGTCTAGTCTCCTTGCTCTTCCTTTCTCTCTCTTCTCCCCTCCTATGAAATATGAGAACTGAGCCTAGGCAAGGGTGTGACACATATGTTCTGCACCAAGTCATCCTACTCCATTCATCTTTCCTATGAACTTCATACACTAATCTTCAGACCTCCAATCAGACTTGAGTCCAGAGGACCTGGACTTGACAGGCACAACTTGTTCACAAGATTTGTATCCAGACATTTAGCAACACTAGCAAAGTCATCAATGTACATATGTATGGCAATATTTGACCCATTTTATTTAGGTTATTGATCTAATGGATAATTCCCAGAAAGTCAATGTGCTGCTTCCATTATTGTTATGAATCGATGACGACTGTTGCACTGGCCTTGGCTTCACAGGCTTCTATGAGCCTGGCAAGGGGAAGATGAGGAGGCGGGCTCAAGCTCACACTATTGTGTGGAGACAACAGGTGGTCAAAGCTGGGGACGCCAGCTGAGACACCTGGGTTTATATAGTACAGAGGGCTGCACACGGACCATAGGGTCCATGGGATAAACTACTATATATGGGTAGACTACTGTACACAGTCGTGAGAGAGTTCTCACCAGGGTTGACAGAGATTAAAGGGGCGTGCCAGCCATGAGGCATGATGTCATATGATGTCATGGTCTAGGCCCAGTCATGTGACCAGTCATGTGATGAAGAAAGGAAGGGGTGTGAAGATGGTTCATAACATTACCCCCCTTTGCTATGACTCAAGTTCCAGATGAGTCGTTGCAAATGGAGTACCAGCTTCAGGGCTGTAAATGGTGAACAAGTGATTTATCTCTGTCAAGGAGAGGCTGTGGAGGGGGAAAGGAGCTGAGGGAGAGGCATGATGGAAGGTGTCCACTGCGTCACATGCATTGTCTAAATGGGAAGCCAGTTCCCATGTGTCATCAGTGTCATCATACCCCTTCCAACAAACCCAATACTCCAGTTTCCCATGTTTCAGGTGGGAGGTGACAATTGCCTCAACCTCATACTCGGGGTGACCCTCTTCCAAGACCTCAATCACATCCGGGCAAGAGATTGGCTGCCCAGGCAGTGGGGATCAGTAGGATTTCACCTTCGAGACATTCACTATTGGGTGAATCCAGAAGGACATGGGGAGGCACAGCTCTACTGTGTTAGGGAGGGTTCATACGACCTTGTATGGTCCGAGCCATCGCTGTGTCAACTTTCGGGTGGTGTACGGCAATTTCAAATTGTCTGTGCTGAGCCACACCTGGTCACTGGGTGTGTATTCAGGGGTGTCGGATCGAGCAGACTCCTGGTTACGAGTCATCCTATCTCAAGTCCATTCTAGCACCTCCTGTATTTCATGATGGGCACGTCCGATGGTGGCATGGAAGCTTCCGGCTAAACTTTCCAAGGAACCCTCAGAGCCCATATGAGGGGAGTAGTTCTGGGTAACAGCAAATGGCATCAATCCAGTTGAAGATGAAAGGGAGTTGTTGTGGTGGAACTGTGCGAGCTTGATAAACTCGGGCCATTGGTCCTATCTCTTGGCCATGTATGCATGCAGATACTGCTCCATTTCCCTGTTGATCCTTTCTGTTTGTCCATCCATCTGAGGATGATAGGCTGTGAAAAGCTTTTGCTTGATGCCCAATAATTTACACAATTCGGTCGTGAACAAGGACACAAACTGGGGGCCCTGATCTGAAACTATCATGTGGGGAATGCCATGTTGTGACCATACATGATTATAGAATATTTTAGCTAAATCTAACAAGGAAACAGTTTTGGAACATGGTACATATATAAATTACTTCTTTTGAAAATCAATCGATGATAACACAAACAGAGTCAAGCTTGTCGACTTCTGGTAACCCAGTTATGAAGTCTATTGAAATATCTTCCCATGGGTAACTAGCCATTGGCAGGGGCATTATTTTTCCTGCCAGTGCTTTGGATGAACCCTTTGTGAGGGTGCACATATAGCAGTGATTTATGTATGTAATGATGTCCTTCTGCATTTGTGGCCATATAAAGGAGCGATGAATGGTATGATATGTGCAGGCCTGCCCATTATGACCCCCCAGGGGATCATCATGACATGTTTTAAGGACCTCAGCATGGAGGGAAGGAGAGATGTAAATCTGGCCAGTGAAGTCATAGAGGTAAACCTCCTGAGTGGTATTGTATGTATAATTTAAGACATCATTTATATTTTTTGATTCCTTTTCTAACCTAACTTCCAGTATTCCAGGTTTTTGTGGTCTGTCCAGACCTCGAATCGTTCTCATCTGATTAAATAGTGTTACCATTCTTCGAGGGCACGAATGACTGCCATCAGTTCCTTATCATAGATGGGGTAGTTTCACTCAGTCGCATCGAATGAATGGGACAGGAAGGTGTAAGGATGCCATTGCCCATCTTCACATTCCTGCCAGAGGATTGCTCCAGTTGCAATGTCCGATGTGTCTGTTTTGATGTGCATTTGTTGCGAGCTATCCAGATAGGTGAGAAGGGGTGCTTCCATGAATTTTTTCTTCAGTGTGAGGAAGGCCACGTGTTCTGTTTTGCCCCACTGGAAGGGGGTATCTTTTTTAGTGAGATCATTCAAAGGTCATGCTATTTTGGCGAACTGATTAATGAACTTTCTGTAATAATTACATAGGCTGAGGAAGGCCTGGACCTGCTTCAGGCAGGTTGGTTCTGGCCAATCAGTGATAGCTTGGGTTTTCTTCAACTGCATTTCTATGCCATGCTTGGAAACTTCCATTCTGAGGAACTGGTCCTTGTCCTTAGAGAATGCACATTTTTCAGGCTTGATATACAGGTCGTTTTCTTGCAATCTTTGTAATACTTCACAGACCAGTGCTTCATGTTCATTCTTGGTTTTTCCTTTAGTAAATATTATCATATTGTCCATATAAATAATAAGGAAGACATATTGATCTGAAAAGATGTCATTCATCATGTTCTGGAACATTGGGGGTGAATTAGTGAGCCTGAAGTACATGACCATGGGCTCATAGCCCCCGATGGGCATTACAAATGCTGCTTTCCATTTGTCGCCTTCTTTGATGTGGATGTTGTTATATCCCCAGCAAAGGTCCATGGCTGTGAACTTTTGTTCCAAGGTTAGGTGTTGGCTAATAAGTGGACAAGTTATTCTAAGAAGAATTAGTGAGTTAAAAGAATGTGTAGCTAGTCTCAAATGTCTCACCTCAGTCTTCAGTAAAAGTACTGGACTGAGGTGCAACAGAGTAAGTAACTCTGTAATGTCCACATTTTGATTATGTAGTCTGTCCTCAGCGACTAACTAAATATCAGTTCTACAACACACCCACTTGATGAGTGATGGATTAAAAAATGATACCCATAGCTTGTATGAAGCGAGTATGCTTCTCTCAAGTAAGTCCATTTGTAAGTACGTTGGGAACTTGGTCTGCCGTCAGGATATATTCAACGGAGATCTCGTTTGAGTCAATCCTCTCCCTAATGAAGTGATGTCAGATCGCGATATGCTTGGTGCAGTTGTGAAACATCGCGTTCTTCACAATGGCCATGGCTGATTGGTTATCTATCAGTAATATCATTGGTTTGGGAGGAGCAGGATCAAGCTCATCGAACAGGGTATGGAGCCAGATGGCTTCCTTTGCAGCAGCTGAGGCAGCCATGTATTCAGCTTCAGTGCTCGAGAGAGTGACAGTTGACTGTTTCTTTGAAGACCAGGAGATGGCTGCACCTGTTAACATGAAAATGTATCCAGTTACAGACTGGTGATCAGTAGTATCGGCTGCCCAATCTGCGTCGACAAAACCTAGTAGGTCACTATCAACGCTGCCTTGAAAAACGAGGTGTGCGTTAGGAGTCCCCTGCAAATAGCGATAGACCCGTTTGAGAGCCATGACATATTCAGTGCCAAGAGTAGCGGCATGTCTGCTAAGGGCTCCAACAGCGAATGTGAGATCAGGTCGGGTCATCAGCATTGCATACATCAAAGCACCAAGAGCACTTTGGTACTCTTTTACATTGGCTTCAGCTTTGTCCAGCTTGGCTAGCTTGACATTTGTGTCAATTGGGGTAACAACCAGTCTGCAAGTGGCCATGCCATAGTGGTCAAGTATCAACTCAACATAGCATCGCTGTGTTAGCTCGACGGTCCGCTTATCATGATCACGGATGATTTCCATGCCTAGGATCCATCGTGCTTCATCTAGGTCAGTCATTTCATATTTGTGGCTAAGCTGGATCTTCAGCTTTTTGATCGCTTTCTAACAGTTCGACAGTATCATCTTGTCATCAACATATACTACAACGATTATCAAGATGCCGTCTTCAATCTTATAGAATACGCTGTGATCAGCCTGACATTGCGTGAACCTGAGTAACTCAAATACCACTTGAAGGAGCATGTACCATGACTTATAGGCCTGTTTCAGCCCATAGAGTGCTCAGAAAAGTTGCCAGACCTTATATTGTGAGTGACGGAAACCTAGAGGGGGTTCAAGGAATATTTCCTCATCCAGTTTACCATTTAGGAATG
>JBBPTJ010000753.1:0-10859 GCA_038094035.1 Pulveroboletus aff. ridleyi
AGGCCAAGCGACCCTGTGGCCTTCATAAGAAGGGCCACAAGGGTGCCTGTAGTAGGATAAGGGGGGGGTGGGATCACCACCTTCACCCAGGCCTTCTTGTGAGGCACCGGGTGGTCCTCCTTGTCCTCCTTGTCCACCTTCTCATGCTCCTCTGGGATCCCCTTCCTCTTGCAGACAAGGTGGCTGTGCGCGCATGCATGGCACGACCTCCCCTTCAACCCCTGTTGTGGGGTCAGCACTCCTCACCTCATTGCACGCACTGTGCGCATGCAGACCACCTGGAGCTGGTGGGCTCACATTCCCATTTCAGAGCCCGAGTCAACATTGACAGCCCCTCTTCCTTGCTGGGAAATTCGATGGGCTTTTCCTGCTTCATCAGCTCCATCTGATGTCCGATAATGGACCATGTAGCTGTGTTTGCCCCATTGCCTGTGCCTTCCCTTTCTCCTTACTCTGGGCCTCCTCCTGTTCCTGACACACCCTCTTGAGGCACTCCTCCTGGATGGTCTTGGCGTGCTCCTCTGCTGCCTTCTTGCGCTTGTTGCGCTCACGCTCAGCCTGTGTGGCCCACTCCTGGTGCTCACATTCCTTGCGTGCGGTTCATTCCGCCTCTTCCCAGGTATAGCGCTCCTCCTCGGCCTTCTCCTCTTTGTGGCACCGTTGCATCTCTTGCAGTTGGGCCACAAGAGCCACGATCTGGTTGTCAAGTGGGTTGGCAGCGGGCATGACAATGAAGGGTGGTGGCATGGGTAGATGGTTGTGGTTAGAGGACAGGATCAAGATAAGTGAGATGTGATCTATTACCTCTTCAAACTCTCACTTGTGCTCGTCACATGACCGTCCACCCCAACTCGATCCTAGCTGGCCTTGAGGGCTCAGCCTTAATAGGGGGGAACTGTCATATCTGTCCCAGCCCCTGTCAACTCCAGCCTCCGAACCCCTACTCCGGACCTCCCCACTCAGACTTCATCGCTTTCGTATCAGACTCCATTCTCCTATTACCAGATTTCCCTTGCTTTCCTTATTTAGCACTCCCTTTATACCTTCAACCCTCCATTCCCTAGTTACAACCCTTAGCCTCATCCCTTAGACCCTCTGCCACACCATATGCTCTCACTATGTATATTCCCCGTCTCCATATGCTTCCCTTTTACCCAATATACCTTACCATACGGTCCTCCATTCCTCCGTCCAAACTCCAGACCAGACTTCAGTATATAAAGCTCCTGTATTCTGCTTCTGTACCTCAGTACGAATATCAAACTAGTCACCTCCTGTCTCTCGTCCAACTCCCCTCTCTCCTACCCCCTACTCCCCTCCTATGAAATATGAGGACAGAGCCTAGGCAAGGGCATGACACACAAGTCCTGTGCCAACGTCCTCCTAGGTACCCCCTTGCCGCTCCAAACTCCGTTCATCCCCTCATGAACTTCGTATACTAACCCTCGGACCTCTGATCAGACTTGAGACCAGAGGACCCAGACTTGACAGGCAGGCATACAAGATGGAGGCAAAGGAATTGGTAAGTACATTGATACCATGCTGAATTCACTGCTGAAGTGAAGACAGATGGCTTAGGACAACATGTCCCAAGGAGTTCTTCAAGGTTTTCTTGGTGTGATTGGCAACTAGTGTGCAGATGGCAATCAGACACTTTGCAGATGAATCAATTGATATGGTAGTATGATAGCAATGTCATTTCAGCACATATATGCACATATCAGAATGAATAAAATGGTCATGTATAATCATTTGAGTGCAGAGAAGAGCATATTGGGCAGGTATACACAACCAACTCAGCATATGTTAGATTATGCTCTCCTATGTTATACTTGGAAAAATCATTAGGTAACATATGTTGACATTGTGCAGCATGCATGAAATTCCCATTTTATGAGAGAAATATGTTAAACAATGATCTGGTCTGTGCAGCCCAAAAAACCATACAATGACATATCCAGACATTGCCAGTTATAACCACTTTTCACTGGGCCTGAGACCTGAGTAGGGCCTCCTAGGGGGGCATTTATTACATAATGTTACCAGTGAAGCCAGATCCCATGCCACAACTTACCATATTTGGAAGTTAACATGAAATATTGAGATGTCAGAGTGAACCAAAGTAGTTCTGAGCACAACAAGTGACATGGACTTACCATGGACACATCAAAATAAATGTATAAAATGGTGCTGCAATGAGCCAAGTAGTGAAAACTGGGCACTCAGGCAACCACTAGTCTAGTACTACTCACAACATGACTTTCCTTATATGGTAACAACTCGAGCATGCCTGAAATGGACAACATAGCCAAATTCACCTGGGCTACCATGTGTTAGAATTTGTATGATACACATGGAATTAGCTTACACAAGCACACTCTGTAGCTTGTGCACCACTTTCCTTTTGTGCACCTGAGTGATATTGGGTTACCTATGAGAGTTGAGTCATGAGATCATAGGTTTAGTCTTTATATCACATGGTGATAGATTATTACTTGCTCTATTCACTTCTGGGCACTAAACCCAAACATTTATATTCTTCAAAGCATTCAAATCCTGAGACACATCATATCTATTCTATAACATATCACAGGAGAATATTATCTGTCCTGGTTGTATCTTAAGCAAAATGTCTGATCACATCTACTCACCTGATATATCAAGCTTTTGAGTTTGTGCACTCTGATTTAAAGTTATTTCTTGTTAAATCTTACCATTGCTACAAGCATACTGACCAAGCAGTCCCTTTTCATGATTCAAATGCAATTTAATGCAAAGATCAAAGGACAGATAGAGAGAAATGGTACAGATCAAGGCCTTGACAAGCTCCTAGCTAACAAGAGTATTCTAGAGTGCTTCACATATTCCCTACATAAGGAAAATGATGCCATGCTTATCTAACCTTATTCATGGTTTTTATCTTCTCTAAGCCTTAGCTGATATCACCACTTCCCAGAAAAATGCTCAAGGGAAATAAGAACAAAATAAGGATTCAGTAAGCAGAATTCCAAGTGGGGCATCTAACTTGGTGAGTACAACACAAGCATATGACACAAGGAGTGTGCACACAGTACAAAGTTTCCTTCTAGTGAGAGCAAAAGACTGGGATTCATAGCAAAAAGTAGCAGATGGAGTATATTAGATTCATAGTGAATGGCATGATAGTTGTCAGAACCACAATTTTTCCTTAATGATAGTTACAACTTAAAGCCCCTATCTTAATCCCCTTTCCTTAATTCTTAACCAATTACCTTAGAATTCCTTCATTATCCATTAATTCAGGTCTAGGCTACCTTCAATTATGTCATTTCATTGACATCAGGTTATGTCATCATCATTACATCATGGTCTAGCCTATTGACATCACCATGACATCATTCCATTCTATTTATCAGCCACTTACTCATTGGCTTACTTATATTTCACATCTGATCATAGATTCAATCACATTAGTATATTTATGTCCATAGATCATTGATCTGTAGTAGATCTTAGGTCAAGGGCTTTGCTCGGATCTTAACTAGATCTCAATCATCACTTAGGGCTATTCAGGCATTAGGGTTAGTATTTACATATATAAGTAGTACTTATCCTGTAGTAGTTCTTGTTCTTGTTCTTGGAATTCTCATCATCTCATCACTATGGATCATTCTCTGTGTGTGTGCCTATTGCTGCACCTTAGTCTGTTCTATGGTTTTGGCCTCTCTTGCTTCTCACTTTGAGTTACTTGAGTTGATCCTAATAATAGTGATAGTGAGAAAATAGTAGGAAGGAAAGATAAAGGAAGAGAAGGCAAGAAGAGAGCAATAGAACAGGTGTGTGAGTGGTCATGGAGAGCAGCTGTACACTATGGTAAGTGGCTCACTAAGGTTATAGAAAGTAAAGGAGAGATTAACCAATGGTGTTCTGATTGTGTCAAGCAACTATCAGAAGGAAATGCAACAACTCTTTATCTAGAAGAAACCAAACCCAGTTGATAATAGAGCTATCTGGCTGAGAGAGAATTGTGAAAAATCTAAGCAAAAGGGCAGTGATTGCCCACTGAGCTGCTCCCCAAGGAGTAGCAGAAATGACTATATTCACCTAAGCAAAAGGGCAGTAATTGCCCACTACACTAATTAGCAGTAGTGATATGGTAAAGTAAAACTGGCACTCACCTCAGCCACTGCCCAAGAAGTAGCAGGAATGACTGAGGGGAGCCCAGGAGTGAAAAGGGAATATATATATAAGGTGGGTGAAGATGTGAGCATGAAGTCCAATTAACTCCAAAGTGAAACAAGCAAACTCTGTAAGAAAATAGTGAAGGGGGAAGAGAAATAGAATGAAGCTATGGAATGGGGACAAAGCAAAGATAGGATAAGGAAATGATATAAGGAGTGCATACTGACATGGCATTGGATGCAAGTCTGATCTTTCTATCTATCTCTGGCTGCTCCTATAGGATATTGGTAACTCCTATGTAGGAGCTATAGGAGTTTGTCCAGGAGTTTGTTAGCAAACTTTGGAGTTGGACAGGAGGGCCCAGAGGAGATTGGAGTTGTCATCTCTAACAAGAATATCCATAATCCAAGGCAGGGGAGCTACAAGTGCTGGTATAGCCATTGAGGAAGTGCCCATGGTGGATGAGATCCTAACTATCAGGATCAGACTCAAAGTGACTCAAAGTGAGAAGCTTAGAGAAAGCCTAATATACAGACTAAGCTGTGGTTAAGGCACACAGACAGAGAATGCACAAGAGTGATGAGAATTCCAGGTATGAAGACTAACTACAGAATGATGTATATACATAAACCTTGAGCCTGTAATAGCTCTAAGCAATGATTTAGATCTGGTTATGATCTGGACTGAGCCCTTGACCCAAATATCAACATGGATCAACAATACTATGGAGATAGATAAGCTAAATGATTAGAAGTGTGAAATATAAATAAGCAGTGACAAATGAGTGATAAATAAAATGAAGTGATGTCATGGGAGTATCTGGAATGGAGCCAGGATTGGCTGAATTAGTGAAATAGAGAAGAGTTAGCTATGGTAAAGGGTGTGAATTAGAAGTTGACAGATAAGATAGGTGTTTGGTATTGAATAACTGACTCACTACCTGAGCATGACTAACTCACTACCCTTTATTGTAGTACACACATAGTTACCTATTATGGTAATCTTAGGTAATCATGTGCCTACAGTTCACACTCAGACTACTGAGTTTAAATAAGTCTCTTGACATGTAACCATTAGTTTGGAGTGTCCCAACATCCTCAAGCACTCTATATAAGTCCTATTAGCCATCCTCTGCAGCTACTAGGGTCCTGTTCAATGTTTGGTAATTGTAAAATATATTATGTAAAATTGTGGTTCTGAAACTAACTCAAGTGCCAGGGGCCCAAGAGTGGTAAACTAGACAAGTGGTTAAAGCTAGGGTCCAGCCTTTGAGCCACTGCCCTTATATATTGGCAAGGCTCATGCATGAACCAAGCTATATACTACTATACATGGTAAATACTATGCTACATATGGTAAGTCCAGGGAAGATGATAATGACTATGGGTAAGAAATGGAAGTATGAATGGAGATGAGATATATAAGGCAGCTGTGAGATAATGAGAAGATTAGATCAGATTGGGAGATCTAGATGGCAGGGTTACCACAAAGATCTGACAGCCTCAGATTCCAAAGGCATTTCAAATCTTGCTACTAAAATCCAGGAATTAGATAAGGCTAGTGAGGTCTTAGAGGGATCACTGGCACCTTTCTCATGCACAGCCATATAGCTCAATTACTCACTCCAGAAGAAGGAACTAGAGATCCAAAAGGAGGAACTCAATAACAAGTGGGTGAACACTGAAGCTTAGTACTAGCATGGGCTCAAAATGCTGGAGCTCAAGGTGAAGAAGACTGAGGAGCATGTGCTCAACACAAATCAGCTTGTTGAACAAGCAGGTAGAGTGGGCATGTATAATGCAGCAGATGAGTTTGCTAGCCAATATGCATGCCATACAACAAATGGCTGCTGGAGGAATAGCTAATATGCACCCTATGCAGCAACCTGCCATATACCACCCCACCCCAGTGCCTGTACATCTATTAGGCCATCTTCTTGACATGTCTCAGTTGGGTTCCACTGGTGGTTCTTATATATCTTTACCTCCTTTCTCTATGCTCCCACCATTCTCTTCACAGTCTCATAACTCACTGCTGTTACACTTGATCCTGAAAGGTCAAGAGCGAACTTGGTAAAGGTCCTGGAACACTGAGACAAGGGGGTACCTTGCAATCAGCAAGGTCAAGGGTTTGTCCTGGTGGAACCAGACAAGGGACTTCCCAGTGATGCAGGTGGACCAAGGACTATCCCTTGTGATTGGGATAGGACATAAAGCACTCACTCAAGTGTAGAGTGAAGATACACAAATAGGAGTTAGGATTATGTAAACCAAGTAGGTCTAAGCTGAAGTACAAGGGAACTACTTGGGGTTTATATACGAGAACAAAGGGATGCTTAGTAATTATATAGAAACTGAAAGAACATGAAAGAACAAATGGCTGACTGATCATTGAGTCAGTGAGCCAATGGCAAAAGGAGCTTAGTTAGTAAGCAAAGAATGTTCTGGAAAGGGGAGAAGGAACTACAGGCTTAGCATAATGAGAGCCAGGCAAGGAGGAGTAAGTCTGGTAATAGAAGAAAAGATATAAGCATAGACACAAATCATAACAACTGCCATGATTTACTGCTGTGAAATGTTTTTGGATGCTGGTGTCTGGTGATCTGTTTATTTGTTTTTCTTCTGATAAATCAGTAGCCACTCTGAATTTACATGTTAGTGTATACCCTTTCATTTCCTAGAACTATGCATTTCTGTACTGGTGTATATTCTTATATCAAAGTACATGTTACTTATAACACTGATTATTCCTTAGTTGGTACAATGTATGGCACACCAAGTGCCTCAAACAAGCAGTTTATCAAGTTTGCATAGGAAACCTGACCTGGTGAGCTGATAGAGACATTGTCGGAACCACAATTTTCCATTATGATACTTTACAATTCTATCTTACACCTAATCCCTAATCCACTGATTTACCTTAGCTAACTTTCATTTATCCACTAATTCAGCTGGTCTAGGCTTCATTTACATCTTGGTCTAGCCTATGGATATCATCCATGATATCATTTCATTCTATTTATTATCCACTTATTTATATTTCACATTCAATCATAGATCTGATCATTTAGCCTATTTATCTTGATCATTGATCTGCAGTAGATCTCAGGTCAAGGGCATCAGCCAAATCTTAACCAGATCTTGATTGTTGCTTAGGGCTATTCTAGGCTCAAGGGTTCATATTACATATATAAGTAGTATTCATCCTGTATTAGTCCTCATTCTTGGAATTCTTATCACTTTGGTGCCATTCTCTGTCTGTGTGCCATTTCCACAGCTTAGTTTGTCTAGTCATTTAGGTCTCTCTCACATCACACCTCAGCTTGCTTGAGTTGATCCTAATAACTTCCATAGTGCCCAGCCTGGTTCAAGAAGATTACAAGTTGGATTGTGACTGGAAGCTGTAAGTGATTGGAACTAGAATGAAAAACTGGGCTATTGCTGATTTGTTCCAGTATACAGTTGAAAATGTCCAGATCCACACAAACCTTCTTTCAGAAAAGATGGGGCTGGAAATCTGCAAAGTGTTCAAGAAGGTGAAGCTGGGAAGTGCAGATCTGTGTGATTCAGGATGCATGCCATGTGCACCTCATTATGGAGTGCTCAGATTGCATTATGCAAATGATTGTAGTGTGTGGCTTTCTTTTTACCTGAATCACCTGACTCAGAGTTGGTTAAGGCTGTTTTGGATTCTATGCCAGAGTTAAGATATTGCCTCATTCAAAAGGTATGTTGGGATCCTGGACCACTATGAAATAGTAGAACTGCTCATCTGCCAATCTGAACAGTATCCAGTCATACTGGATACTATACCAGATAGGCTAGATCCAGATAAACCAGTCCAGATCAATTATATTGCATCACTTGTTTGTAGTAAGGTACCTATGTTCCATATGCTCTCTCTCTATAACATCTATTAAGGTATATATTATGACTGCGACGAGCAGCCATCGGAAGGGAACAGAGAGACCCTTCGGCTGGAAGAAACAACCAAACCTAACAGCTGATAATGAGGCTAGCCGGCAAAGAGAGAAAGCCTGTAACCCTGGCAGGGGAGCTACAAGTGCCAGCGAGCCACGTTGAGGGAGTGCCCATAGCAGACAAGGTTTTAACCCAAGTCCCAGGGGCCCAAGAGCGGTGAACTAGACAAGTGGTCAAAGCTGGGGTTGAGCCAGCTGAGACCACCGTCTTATATATTGGCAAGGCCTGCACACAGACCAAGCAGTACACTACTATACATGGTATCAATAGATAAGACTATGCTACATATGGTAAGACAGTAATGACTGTAGGTAAGGAATGGAAGTGTGGACAGAGATGAGATGTGCAAGGCTGCTGTGAGGTGAACCCTGAGATCTGGATCTGAGATCCGCAGAGATGGGAATCTAGATAAATAGGATGTGATACATGGGAGGAGATTAGATCAGATCGGGAGATCTAGGAGGTGGCAGGATTGCCGTGGAGATCCGATGGAGATAAGGGTTAGGGTAGTCTAAGGGTTGTCAACGTGTAACCCTAGAGGCTATGATGTCATAGATGACGTCGAGGGTCTGGATGTATCACATGACTGGTCATGTGATTGGCCTCATGGAGGTCACGTGACGAAAGGAGCGTGAGGAGTAAGGAAAGTGGTGAAAAGAGTGTGAAGATAAAAGTTAGTTGCATGCGGTTCATAACATGTGGTGCACAACCTTGCCCAGACCTTCTTCTCCTGGCCCTGATGGCTTTGATGACATGGAAACCCAAAATTTTTATATCTGTTGGAGCGAGGCGAACACTCACATTCTTGGCACCCTTACCTTCAATATAACCAATGTCTTGCAGATTAAATACTCTCATCATGGCATGGCCTTTGACCTCCTCACCACTCTCAAGAGCAACTACTCTATGTCTGGCCTCCCACAAGTCTATATGGAGTTTAAGGCCATGATGGATGTTCAGGTCCCTCCTAACAGTCATCCTTCACAGACGTTCCAACACCTCCAAAATCAGTTTGTGAAGTTGAGGACTGCCAAATATGAGATACCTGACAAGATCCAGGTGATGATAGTCTTGTTGAAGCTGCCTCTGACAATGGACATGGTCATGCAGATGCTTGCACAGAAGAAAGATGCTGCTGGGAAACAGGTTGACCCTACAGTTGATGAGATTGTGGCAGCCACCATATTATCTTGGGAGCAATGCTCCAATATAGGTGGCAAAGGCCATGGTTCTGGGTCCCAACAGGCCCAGAAAATCAGCACTGTTAAGAGGAAGTCAGAAGGTAATCCCTCCTTCAAGTTGCAGCAGCAGTCCCAACCAGTGCCTTCTGGGCAGCAGGGTGGTGACAGTGTGGACAAAAAGGAGAAGAAGCATTCTCGTGGCAAGCATGGTGGCAAAGCCAACCACAATCACCTCAACTTTGTTGAGAATGAGATGTAATTTGCATCTGTCACTGTTACCCCTGCCCACGTTTTTACCTCTTCTGTCATTGACCCTCGTGCTGCTGCCCATGTTCCTGTGACTCATTTCCAGGGTCTTCAAGGTCCTCCAGCCTTTCTGGAGATTAAACAGGCTTTCAGTCTCACCCATAGGCTTGAGATCCAGCCCACCTGTGAGACAATTCGCTTCCTTGATTGTGCATGCCCCCTTCTAGATTGCCTTGACCTGTCCATTCCCAAGCCATTGTCAACCATTGTTGATGATGTTGAAATGTCTACTGCTGCTGCCTCCTCCTTCTCTACCTTTATGGTGCCTGCCATCCATTTCCTACAATTGGTTGAAAAGATTGATTGATCCTGTCTTGATGAGGAGGACTCAGATGTTTCTCCACCTTCCAAATGTTCCCACAAGCGCCAGATTATGGCTGCTCCCTCCACCTCATGGGACTCTGATGATAAGGTGGACATCTACAGTTCTGATGATGAGATCCAAGGTCTTTATGACCAATACATTCAGGATCCCAGGTTAGTACATCTTCCCTATTCGCTGCACCAGTACTCATCTATTGTCACTGCTACCCCTTATGTGTGAAATAATGCAGTGGAGTTGAGTAGTACTGTATATACATCAAATGTATCAGTACATTGCCAAATGAATGACGCTATTTGCACCCATGGCTCTGATAGTTCGTATGCACAATGTGGAAAACCTGAGAGCCCCTACTGGATTCTCAACTCTAGTGCATCTATGCACTTCACCCCTGATCACTCAGATTATGCTGAGTTCACACTCCTTAAAAGTGCTGATTGCATACCAGTCCACACTGCTGCCTCCATAATATTTGTAGAAGGCAAAGGACATGTGATGGTACCATGGCGAGACTCATCTGGTCACACCCAAACACTATCACTGTTCGATGTTGGGTACCTACCCAACTCACAAGTGCACCTGATTTCCCTAGGCTGCCTACTATGTGCAGGAGCTACTATAAAGGGAACTGCTGAATGGATCGATGTGTTATATGGAGATGGAGAGCTTCTTGCCCCATTTACTCCAGGGCAATTAGGCACAAATATGTACACTCTCCAAAACATCCCTAAACTTAAGAACCTCCACACTAAAGTTGAGCCCACCTGGGATATACTTCATCGCCAATTCGGTCACCCTTCTAAGAAGATCTTGAAGCATGTGTGAAAACATATGCAAGGCTTCCCTGAGATTAGCACACCACAGGAGGACAAAATCTGTCCTGGCTGCACTCTAAGCAAAATGCTTAAT
>JBBPTJ010000754.1:0-10857 GCA_038094035.1 Pulveroboletus aff. ridleyi
CCATTTTATCAGATCTTATCCAAATCCCTTGATTTTTGCATCAGTAGATAGCCAAGGGTTAGTACTATATTTGGTACACTTATGTAATAGGGTTAGGGTTAGTGATTCTCACAGGATATTGCATTTAGTGCAAAATAGGCAAACATCTGGACAGTTTTTTGAGCCACTGTATGCAGAGCGATGTGAGAGTGCCATCCGAGACTTGAGTGCTAGCTTGAGCAGCTGCCTCCAGCAAAAGTTGTTCCTTGTGTCCACAACTGTCTTGAATCTGTTGAACATTGCTTGCCCATCTCTCAAATAGAGTTGTTGTCGCATATTCCATTCTTGATATGGTAGTTAACTAGTGCTTATGTAATCAGTGTTACATCAGCCGCTTTACTGTAGAGTCTTACCTTAGTGACTTATACTGAGGTACTACAGGTAATTGGTACCATACCAATACAGTGACTTATACTAAGGTACTACAGCCTGTTATGAACTCTAGGAGCACACACCACCGGCCTCAGCTTTACAGGCTATTACCAAGCCTGGCGAGGTAAAAGAGAAGAGAGAAGGAGCTCACGTGCACCAATCACCCCAAAGGTAGTGAGATAACAAGTGGTCAAAGCTGGGGACGCCAGCTGAGACACTTGGGTTTATATAGTACAGAGGACAGTGCACGGACCATAGGGTCTATGCGATAAACTACTATACATGGCTAGCTAAAGTACACGAACATGAGAGAGTTCCCACCAGGGTTGACGGAGATTAAAGGGGCATGCCAGCCATGAGGCATGACATCATATGATGTCATGGTCTGGACCCAGGTCATGTGACCGGTCACGTGATAAGAAAAGAAAGGGGCGTGAAGATGGTTTGTAACATTACCCCCCTTTGCTACGACTCAAGTTCCAGACAAGTTGTTGCAAACGGTGTACCAGCTTCGGGGCCATAGGTGGAGAAGAGACGATTCATTTCGTCGAGAGACAAACCACGCAACGGGCGAGGGGCTGAAGGGAATGAATGGTGAAAGGTGTCGACCAGATCATGTGCATTGTCAAGATGGGAAGCCGGTTCCCACATGTCGTCTGTGTCGTTATATCCCTTCCATCGTATACGGTACTCCAATTTTCCCCGTTTCAAGCAGGAGGCAACTACAGCCTCAACCTCATATTCAGGGTGACCTTCCTCTGAGACCTCGATCACATCGGGGCAAGAGATCGGCTGACCAGGCAGCAGAGTGCGATAGGGTTTCACCTTTGACACGTTCACAACCGGGTGAATCTTGAAGGATGTGGGAAGATGCAATTCTACTGCATTTGGGAGCATGTGCGTAACTTCATATGGTCCGAGCCATCATTGCGTTAATTTATGGGCAGTGTATGGCAGCTTCAAGTTATCCGTACTGAGCCACACCTGATCACCAGGGATGTAGTTGGGAGCTTCCGATCTCGTGGAGTCCTGATTTCGTGACATACGCTCGCATGTTTGTTTGAGCGCTTGCTGCACTTCCTGGTGCGCGCATCTGGTGACAGCATGAAAGCTTCCGGCCAAAGTGTCTGAGGAACCCTCAAAACCCATTCTAGGGGAGTAGTTCCATGTGACGGCAAAGGGAGAGGATCCGATAGATAAGGAAAGGGAGTTATTATGATGGAACTGTGCAAGCTTGAGGTATTCGAGCCAATTGTCCTGTTTCTTGGCTACATACGCACGTAAATATTGTTCCATTTCCCTATTAATCCGTTCGGTTTGTCCGTCCGTTTGTGGGTGATAGGCCGTGGAGAGCTTTTGCTCAATGCCCAATAATTTACATAATTTGGTCGTGAAGGAAGACACGAATTGTGAACCTCGATCCAATACAATCATTCGAGGGATGCCATGTTGCGACCATACGTGATTGTGGAATAGTTTAGCTAAATCTAATGAAGAGATTGTTTTGGAGCATGGTACGTAAATTACTTCTTTGGAGAATCGATCTACAATGATGCAAACAGAGTCAATCTTATCGATCTCTGGTAACCCAGTTACGAAGTCGATAGAAATATCTTCCCATGGGCGGTTTGCCACAGGGAGGGGTAGAATTTTTCCTGCTGGTGCTTTGGACGAACCCTTCGTGAGGGCGCACGTGTAGCAGGGATTTACGTAAGAAATAATGTCTTTCCGCATCTGCGGCCATATAAAGAAACGGTTTATAGTATGATATGTACAAGCTTGCCCATTGTGACCCCCCAGAGGATCATCATGGCATGTCTTAAGGATCTCAGCATGAATAGAAGGTGGTACATAGATTTGGCCAGTGAAGTCATGGAGGTAAACCTCCCTTTTGGTATTATAGGAATAATTAAGAACATTGTTTATGTTTTTTGATTCTTTTTGTATTTTTTATAATAGCGGTGATTCTAAAGTAACATTTCTTATAAATAGTTCAGCAGGTAATACCATAACGTCCTTATTGAGATTCTTGACCATGTTGCCGTGGTTGGGTCGGCGGGAGAGGGGGTCGGCATGGTTTAAGGAGCCGGGACAGTAAATGAATTCGAGATTGAATTCCTGGAGGAGAGCGTGCCACTGTGCTTGTCTTCCTGATAGGGTTTGGGGCTTCTTCCAATATTCCAGGTTTTTATGGTCTGTCCAGATCTCGAATCATTCTCGTCCAATGAGGTAGTGTCTCCATTCTTCGAGCACGCAAATAACCGCCATCAGTTCCTTGTCGTAGATGGGGTAGTTTTGTTCAGTTGTGTCAAATAAATGGGAGAGAAAGGCGCAGGGGCGCCACTGCCCATCTTCGCACTCCTGCCAGAGGATTGCTCCGGTTGCAATGTCAGATGCGTCTGTTTCAATGCACATCTGCCGCATACTATCCAGGTACGCGAGGAGGGGTGCTTCTGTAAATTTCTTTTTGAGAGCAAGGAAGGCTGCTCGTTCAGTGTCACCCCACCGGAAAGGGGTGTCTTTCTTAGTTAAGTCGTTCAATGGCCTTGCTAGCTCTGTGAACTGATCAATAAATTTACGGTAATAGTTACATAGGCCTAGGAATGCCTGGACTTGTTTGAGGTGTGTCGGTTCTGGCCAATCCACAATGGCTTGTGTTTTCTTTTCTTGCATCTCGGTGCCATCCTTGGAAACATTCATTCCAAGGAATTCAACCTTGTCCTTCGAGAATACGCATTTTTCTGGTTTAATATATAAATCGTTCTCTCTGAGATGTTGTAGGACTTCGCGGACCAGTGCTTCATGTTCTTCTTTTGTCTTTTTCTTTGTAAATATCATCATATCGTCCATATAAATAATGAGGAACACTAAATAATGAGGAACACGTATTGATCTGAGAAGATGTCGTTCATCATATTCTGGAAAGTAGGGGGTGAGTTTGTTAGCCCGAAATACATGACCATAGGCTCGTATGCCCCTATTGGCGTTACAAACGCTGCTTTCCATTTGTCGCCTTCCTTGATGCGGACGTTGTTGTATCCCCAGCGGAGGTCCATCGCTGTGAACATGTCCGCACCTTTTAGGCAATCTATGAGTTGTGAAATGAGTGGTAAAGGATACACATTCTTGATGGTTCCTTTGTTTAAATATCTGTAGTCCATGACAAGACGTTTTTTACCGTCCTTCTTTGGGATGAAGAATACTGGGAACATTTGAGGAGACTTGCTCGGTTGGAGATAGCCTTTCTTGACTTCCTTGTCGATGAAAGTCCGTACTTCTTCCAACTCCATGTCGGATAGAGGAATAACTCTCCCCTTCCTTGGAATGAAGTCGGGCTTGAGATCGATGGCATGATCCCAGTGCTTCCATAAGGGCATGCGATTGGATTCCTGCTCCGAAAAAACATCAAGAAAATTATGATAGGCCACCGGGACCTTTTCAGCCACTCCGTCCTCGATAACACGGAGTTTGAAACCAAAATACCTGTTCTGTTGTTGTTTGTAGTTGTCACAATCTTCAGTACAGCAGGTAAAGTTGATCTTCTTTTCGATCCAGTCGATTTCAGGGTTATGGCATGCAAGCCAGTCGTAGCTGATGATCATTTGATTTGAGCCCAGCTCTACAACAAACACGTTGATCTTTTCGTGGTGATCCTGCAACACTGCTACAAGCTCAACCCGATGAGTTACTTTTCCGGCCTTGCCCAGAGTGCCGTCGGCATTAAATACTTGGATCTGTTATACAAGAGGGATTAAGTTAACCTTGTTTTTGATGCACCATTTGCGGTCGATGAATGTGTTAACGGTGCCACTATCAATTAGTGCTTTTATATTATCATCTTTTTGTACTTGACCAGTGGAGAAGAGGACGGCAATGTCCACCATGAATTCTCTGCCACTGATCATTTCTTGGGTAGGGATTTTATTAAGGTTAAGGTCAGAACACTCATTCTTAAAAAGGGAATTAAGCACACTATATTTATAGTCTGGCGCTGAGCTCCAAAGAGACCCCCCTACAGATGTATCAGAATCTATTAAAGTTTTCAGCACTTGGCTGATCGTCCTAACCGGGAAATCTCCGTCAGTGCACTCTGAGAATTCAGCCACAGGCTCAGTGCCAGCTACGGGGATTTCTCCCTTGAGCACAGTCAGTGAGTCGTCTACGCCTACCATTCTCGTACCGGCGTGCCCAGAGTCCGGTCTACTTACTTGTACAGGATTAAATAATGCTGCGCTCATCGGCTCGAAACCAGATCGTAAATGTACAGAACTTTCAATGGGAGAACCACAGTCCAAATGCGAAGTAACTATTTTTTTGATATTTTCTAGTTTTATTCTTTTTTCGTTTGTTTTGTCCAGCTTGCTAGGTGACACCCTACCATCGACTAGCTGCTTCCTTTTAAAGCCTCGGACACTTTTGTCCTGGCTTCTGTTTCGAAGACATCAGCCCAGTAGGCACGAGCTTCGTCCGACATATACTCCTGTCGGAAGGAGGTTGCCACACGGGCCTTGGTTTCGGGCGGGGTTTCAGAGACGACCGCCCACATCTTGGTATAGTACCCATCTTTGTTGGGTACCCAAACTTGGCACATATTTTGAACCGGCGCTCGGTTCCTGTCTTGTGCCAGATTGTAAGGCTTCTTAGGGAGCCAGCAGTCCCTTCAAATGTGGCCTGGTTTGCCACAATTAAAGCATGTGTGGGTATCTGGGGGCCCCTGCACTGCCCCAATCTCCATGGGAGCTCCCCTTCCAGGTTGTGTCCCATATTGCGTAAACCGCTGGTTAGGCGGTGGTCCCTTGGGTGGGTTGTATCGCGCTCCGCCAAAGCGCCTTGGTTGGAATCCGCATTCAATTTCCGCAGACTCAAAAGATCAGCCCACCCTTCTGTAGGCATCGATCAGGTCGAAGATGTCATTCTCCACGTGCATGTGGAGGTGGACTTGCATATATATGTGAGCGTCCACAGCTCGCTTAAGAATCTCGATCCCATGGCCGTTCTCGAGTTCTGCCTCTTTAAAGAGGACTTCAAATTTTTGCAGGAACTCGTCAATTGGACGGCCCTGCTGCTTCAGTCGCTGTAGCTTCTGAAGGCTCTCGTGTGCGAGCACATCGATTTGGAAGTGGTCCCGGATCTTGTGTTGGAGGACCTTCCATTCGGGCCATGCGTCATCTCTGCGGGGGTAGCCCAATTTTGTCCCCGCATTATTTGTCGCCTCTTCTATCTTGGAGTCACAGTACTCCTCGAGTTTCAATCTCACGTAGGAGGCGGCGTCCCCCTCCATTCGCGATAGGACCATGACGGTCCGAAGTTTGTCCGAGCCCCAATTTTGGAGCTAGACCCAGACTTTGATTTGGGTGATTCACACCTGAAATTTGTCGCGATTGCTGTCCCACTTGCTGGGATCGGCGACCTTCTTGGTAATTGTGGAGGGGCTGTCCTCCTTTTCCTTTAGAAGGGCTGTAAGCAGCGCCTTCAGTTCATCATTTGTGAGAGTCGACGATGACGACATGATTTCTTGTGGCGGGGGGAGAGTTTGTCTTTGTTTGAACTTGAGCCGATAAGGCTCTTTGGATACTTGGGGTAATGCTTCAAGCAAGCCCTCAAAACTGGGGGACTTGCAGAGTTGTGTATGTGGCTGTTCCGGAGAACCAGGCACCGATCCTTCGTAAAATGAAATTTTGGAATCCTATCAGTCCTTACTCGCCGGTATCTTTCAACCAACGTCTGGGGACGCTTGCGGGGGGAGAGTGTCAGATGAGGTAAGGAGGGGGAAGACCACTGGCAGCTAGATCTTCTTCAACAGCTTGCTTTGGATGGTGTGAGTTCCGTCAAGGGGTAGACTCTCAATAACGAGAGGTGTCGTACGCGTATCGTGCACTGACGGCGGACGTCACAGGTGTTCCGCGAACCTGGATTTCTCAAACCACAGAGAGATCGCCCTAGTGCACTTTGGGCAAGAAGCAACGTTATCCTTATTTAATACAGTGGATGACCGTGTATGCAAGCTGTTAAGGGTGCTATGCCCAGGCCCGTCACGTGGTGCCTCTGCGCTATGTCCCTTATGCCTGGGCCCGGCAACCATATACGACGGATTTGCTTTCTTTCTTGATCCAGTCTTCTGATGGGGATAAACGCTCACCTGATCTCGATATCTTCAGCGACAAGACGCTCCGTTCACCTGAGGGCGGTGTAAATAGCTTTGACCAAGTGTTGCGAACTCTAGGAGCACACACCACCAGCCTCGGCTTTACAGGCTATTACCGAGCCTGGCGAGGTAAAAGAGAAGAGAGAAGGAGCTCATGCGCACCAATCACCCCAAAGGTAGTGGGATAACAAGTGGTCAAAGCTGGGGACGCCAGCTGAGACACTTGGGTTTATATAGTACAGAGGACAGTGCACGGACCATAGGGTCTGTGCGATAAACTACTATACATGGCTAGCTAAAGTACACGAACGTGAAAGAGTTCCCACCAGGGTTGACGGAGATTAAAGGGGCGTGCCAGCCATGAGGCATGACGTCATATGATGTCATGGTCTGGACCCAGGTCATGTGACCGGTCATGTGATAAGAAAAGAAAGGGGCGTGAAGATGGTTCGTAACACAGCCCCTTCCATCTGTTTCAACAAGAGTCACATATATGCACGGATGTAAGTGTACTTACCTGTCCACAACATCTTGTAGCTCTTTTGGCCCAAGCCTGCCTCAGGTTCTAAAGTCAAGGAATAGAAGTGTCTTGTGATGGGACCTCACAGACAAGAAAGCATAGGAACTCAGGTGGAGGAGTATCTATGCTGCAGCTGACCATGACACATTCACAGGGAACACATGTAATCTCTACCATGTCAAGGAAGCAGGTTGGGAATTCATCAGTATGATGACAATAACTGATCTGGTAGAAACTGACTTGCTTTGTGTGCACATCAATTAATACATAGAGAACAATAAATCTATGGTACTTGCATAGGGATCTTCTGCACCATCCAGGTCAAGCTAGAGATTGACAGTGAGTGCTATGTAGGTGGAATCAAATGGGTGTGTGAGGTGCACAAGCTTTCCCCTCAGAAACTTATATCATCTGAGTCAATGTCATGCTTGTGTTCATTGACTTCATTGAGGACTATCGCCACTGCAATCAGCAGACGTGGGTGGCACTAAGAGTGTAGTGTCAACGCTGGCATCCAGCATGGCTGATGGTAGGAGTTGATGGTAGGATAAGAACTGCACCTGCCAGACCCTTATACAATTATACTGAATTTGGACACATGTGACTATAGGGCCGACATTTAATCGCTCACAAGGATGATACAAGGACAAGGGAGGGAAGAGGTATTACATCTAGTTAGAGTAAAAGCTTCTTTCCCTCGTACCACATAGCACCCCACCAGGACCCCAAAACATCTCAGTGATGAAGAAGCAAACTCCAGAAATCAAATCTCAGAATCCTCAAGACCAAGTGCACTCAACAGTCCTCATGACCACCCCTCCTATAGGGACCCACTTAGGAGGGACAGGCCTAGCTCCCAGGGCCCCAACACCCATGGCTCCAGCAACAAGAGCCGCCCACAACTCCATGTCATCTCAAATTTGCATCACAGAAGACATCATTAACCTAGAAAACCATAGCATCACGGATGCAGTTACTGGTGCACATCATCTAGAAAAGCACCTACTTACCATCAAAGGCAACCCCCACTCTCCCGAACACCTTATCAACGTCCTCTTCCATATTACGCAAATCAAAGGTGTCCCTTTGCCAGCCCATGAATGTATACATGCAGTAGCATTTCTTCTTCAGAAGAAAATCGAAAGCCAGATAGTCAAAGCCATTGTCTCCCAAATCACCTCCACCCTCACTAATGAAGTTGCCCACAGAGTCATAACCGCAATTTCGACGCACGTAGAACAACTCATGACAGCAAACGATATGCTCTCAACCTCCCTCAATTCCCTCCAAACAATGATAGCCAATATCAATCCTAATTCAGAACTCACAACCACAATCGACAAAATCGGCTCAACTATAACAGCAATCAGCTCTGGAATGGAAGAAATCAAACACACTGTGGAACAAATGACCCCAAGACAGCATCAAAACACTCCTCAAATCACTGAACAACAACCCACGTGAAAACCCCAGACCTCAAACCCCAATCTGCACCTACAGCAACGTCGCCTGCCCCCACACCAACCAGGCAACCATACCTACCACCTTCCCCACTAACAATCCTTCCTCAGCTACAGTAGCAACAGCAACCACCAGTAGATCAACCCTACACAACCAACAAGTTCTTATTGACCCAGCCTGTAACCACTCTCTCCACTTCCCCAACCAACCATCAACCACCATAGCAGACCAACTCCAAGGACTTATCAATGAACTCAAAGACGACCAATCCCCGACCCTCCTTATCCAAGCCATCACCCACCTCAAAAACGGTGGCATTCTCTTAGAATTCGATAGCGCTGCCTCAGCAGACTGGATTTGACAACCAAACAACAAAACATGCTTCCTCGACAAACTCAAAATGCCAGCAGAGACCAAAGACCGTATCTATCCAATCATTGTCACATTCATACCCATCCAAATGAAAATAGAAGACCAGAGCTGGCTACGAGCATTAGAACAAGAAAATAATCTCAAAACAGGCTCCATCACAATGGCTAAGTGGATCAAAAACATCTCTCGTTGTTCCCCCACTCAGAAAGTCACTCACGTACTACTCAACCTTTCAGACCCACACACTGCAAACACCTTCCTCAGTGAAGGAGTATACATCCAAAAAGAAAAACTTCAAGCAACAAAAGATAAAAGAGACCCACTACAATGCGTTTACTGCCAAGGTTGGAGTCACCTAGCCACAGACTGCACAGCCGCCCATGATACATGCGCTAACTGCAGCCATGCCCATCGCACCAACAACTGCAATGCTGGAATTCACGAAACCTTCTGCATCAATTGCAAAGAAAAAGGACACCCTAGCAGCACCCCTATGTGCCTGTCATACCTCAACAAATGAGCAGAATTAGACGCTAAGCACCCTGAGAACCTCATACCATATTTCCCCACTGACGAACCTTGGACACAGGCGATGATCCCCACAAACACGATAATCCCCGTCCAACCCTGACCCAACACCATAAGACGTACACACACCCAACGACCTTTGAAGCAAACCACCCTCAACCCAATACTCAACCAACGCAACTGCTCCCCCCCCCTCAAATTAACCTACGAGCCAGAACAATACCAGGCCCTTCAAATGGGTGCCCTAATCAAGCAAACCTCTCATGACTAACACAAACCAACAGAACACAAACCCAACATGTCTGAGAATCTGGCAACAAAACCTAAACAAATCTCTTACCGCTCAACTCTCACTTCTCAATGACCCCAATACCAACAAATACGACATTCTAATCCTTCAAGAACCCCACATCAACTTCCTCAAACTCACCACTGCCAACCGCTGCTACCATGTTCTTTACCCATCAACACATCTCAGAAACGACAGAACCAAAACCCAAGCAGTAATGTTCATATCCACACATCTCAACACTAACTCCTGGTCACAGATCATTTACAACAGCTGCACTGACAATTAAATGATCCTAACGCTTAACGACTATCTAGATGCTCACATCAACACCATACAACCAAACCCCCACGACCACATGTTATGGCTAGGCGATTTCAACCAACACCACCCCCTATGGGAAGAAGAATGAAACTCCCACCTACTCACCAACCATCACCTAGATCACGCACAACCATTAATTGAATTACTAGCAGACTGGGGAATGGTTATGGCCCTACCCAAAGACACGCCAACATTGGAGGCCCTCACAACGAAGAATTGGACACAGCCAGACAACGTATTTTGCACTGAACACACGACCGAATTGCTAATACAATGTTACACAGATCCCTCACAACACGGCCCCTGCACAGACCACATACCCATCCTCACCACCCTAGACCTTCAAATCCCTCCAACCCTTGAATGCCTGATCCACAACTTTCGCGACATTGACTGGAAAAAATTCAACGAAGCCCTCAAAGAAAAACTCGACCCGATCCCTACCAACTACCCTATACTCACTGAAGAAGAATACCAGCGTAATGCACACAGCGTAACATCCACCATCACCTCCACCATTCTTACTCACATCCCCACATCCAGACCTTGCCACCTCTCGAAGAGATGGTGGAACCGTGATCTCACCAACATGCGCAAGGAAAACAACCAGCTAGCAGCACGTTCACATGAACTCAAGGGCCTACCCAACGACCCCATCCACAAGGAATATCACACACACTGGAACGCCTACTCCAAGGCAATAAAGAAAACCAAGCACGAGCACTGGGAGGACTGGCTCAAAAATATCAATAGCAAGGAAATCTGGATCGCCAACAAATACCTCAACACAGAACCTTCCAATGGCAG
>JBBPTJ010000755.1:0-10847 GCA_038094035.1 Pulveroboletus aff. ridleyi
CCGAGTCCATGTGACACTTTGGCCGAGTCACTGTTGGCACTGATTGTCTTGCTGGCTTCATCGATCATCATCTTAAGTGACGCCTTTGGTCCCCTCTTTGATTTCATGAGGCTTTTAGATGCCTCCTGCGTATCAGATGGTGCCTTGTTGTCTACCAATTCGGTGAGTTCCTTTTTCTTCATGGACTCGACGCTGTTACTGACCTTGCTCTGACGCTTTGCCTGAGCTTGGTGTGCTACTGGGGAACGAGCTCTTACTGTTTGCACCAGATTCCTTCCCCAATACCTCCCGTGGTATCATCAATATAAGATGGAATAATAAGTTGGCACGGCTTACAGGTGTAGCGGTATTCTGTTCCTTGGCTCGCAGCTCCATAACCATTTTTGCAATAGTAACAACACGTTCTTGCTCGGCTTTCTCCGCTGCAGCTTTCTCTACTGCCGCATGCTCGTCGTCAGCCTGCTTTTCTGCCTTAGTTCGCCGTTTACTCTGCATTGCATGGATAATGGCTCCAGGGTGAGTACTTGCATTTTTTGCACGTGTACGTCGGGGACTCATCGGGAAGAGTCACAGCTTGAAGGGTAGAGTGAAGGCAAGGATGTCAACGTATGGGATGAGGGTGTGAAGGGCGAAATTTAGAGTTGAATGGGCCTTTTGTAAGTCTGAGTGCAAATAAATAATGTGTCTCGCTTCTGTTGCCCAGGCCTCAAATAGCTCTTGGATTCGGTACTGCGGCAGGATGGCACCTCGAAGATTGGGTCTGCACGCTACAAATGTTGCCTTGCAACTTCCGTGCTCGCACCCAGGATGTAACTGATGGTTCAAGACTCCTGGTGGTCGAACTAAGCACCGTCTAGCAGCCCATCCAACTGTCAGTCAACTGAACAGAGTTCCGTCTCCAAGTCCCTCTCTGCCATCCCCTGGGTCATTCCAAGCAGGAACTGAGAATCAGGATGACTCCGACCAGCAACTGCATGGAGAATTACGGATAGGCGGGACCTTATGCCGAGTGTTTCACCCTTATTTGAATGGTAAGGTCGCATTATTTCCCATTTGAATAGCTATGAATAAGTTTAGGATGACCTTGTGATGTGCAAGGAAATTTCCTTCCGCCCAACGCACAGCCGCCCCCACTTCATACTGCACCAGATGACGACTGGACTCCCTATACCAATCGTACCCAATTTGAGACGGCCGACCTCCTGTATAGATGCGCTGAGATGAGTGCAGGTCAAATTAACGCCCTTATGGATTTATGGGCGGCAACTCTACTCCAGTCGGATCCTAATAATCCTCAATGCACGATACCGCCATTCACAAGTGCGAAGCATCTATACGATGTTATTGACAACACTCCGCTGGCTGGCACAAAATGGTCGAAGCTTTCGGTCAGGTACTCTGGTAATCAGCCCCCATCGAATCAGCCACCATGGATGAACCAGGCGTTTCACGTTTGGTTTCGTGATCCTCTTTCTTGCATTCACGACATGCTGGCAAACTCGGACTTCAAAGAATACTTTGACTATGCGCCATACCAGGAGTCCCGTATCGACAACGATGAACGACAATATAAAGACTTCATGTCTGGGGATTGGGCATGGCTCCACACGGTAAGCTAATTCTAGGGTTGTCTCAGCAACTTACGCACTATTACCTAGGATAAGATAGCGGAAGATCCAGCAACACATGGGTCAACTTTCGTTCCAGTGATCCTGGGAAGCGACAAGACTACTGTATCTGTTGCAACCGGCAACAATGAGTACTACCCACTCTATATGTCGATTGGTAATCTTCATAATACCACCCGTCGGGGTCATCAAGATGCCGTTGTCATTATCGGGTTTCTCGCCATTCCAAAAAGTAAGCTTTATACTTCAAATCTACTTGGATATACTGACTTTATTTATCTAGCTATGAAAGAACACTCCTCTGATAAGGAATTTCGAATGTTCCGCCGCCAACTGTTCCATAATTCTCTGTCCGCGATCCTTCAAAGCCTGAAACCGATGATGACAACACCCGAGATTACTCGCTATGGTGATGGACACTTCCGAAAGACAATCTACGGACTTGGTCCATATATAGCCGATTATGAAGAGCAGGCGCTGCTGGCCTGCATTGTCCGTGGCTGGTGTGCACAGTAGGTCCACTATATGAAGAGCACAGTAGATATGGCGCTAACAATACTCATTGCAGCTGTACTGCAACACGCGGCACACTCGACTCAGACCCGGATGCCCTGAACTGTTGCGAGCAGTTGACCGAGACACTGTTCCAGAATGCCACATTGGACCAAATGTGGCATGAATTTGGTATCATCGGCGATCTCATTGTATATGTTCTCTATTTTAATCGTATGGAAATAATCTAACCAATATCCGTTTCTTCTTAGCCATTTACGAACGACTTCCCTCGTGCTAATATACACGAACTTATCGCCCCAGATTTACTCCACCAATTGATCAAGGGATCGTTTAAGGATCATCTAGTAGATTGGGTGGAGAAATACATTATACTGTCATCAGGATCAACACGAGCGGCAGAGCGCATCATGGATGACATTGACAGACAGTATGTGTCATGGCTATGCTCCTTTTTGCTGTTTATAACTGATTGCTTTATGGTAGCATTGCTGCTATAGCACCCTTTGCTGGCCTCCGTCGCTTCCCACAGGGCCAGGGATTCAAGCAATGGACCAGCAATGATTCCAAGGCCCTCATGAAGGTTTGTCTACTCCCTCACAGTTTTTTTCATTCACAACCAAATCCATAAGGTTTACATTGCGGCAATAGAAGGTTATGGTTATGTTGATGACGATGTTGTGCGTACTTTTCGCATGTTTACGGAATTTTGTTATCTTGTCCATCAGAACATCGTCACGGACTCTACATTGAGAAGTATTAGTGACGCAACTCAACGCTTCTACCGCTACCGGGAGGTTTTCAAGAGGAAAGGTGTCATTTCAACATTTTCACTTCCCCGGCAACACTCCATAAAGCATTATCCTGAACTGATCCGACTCTTCGGCACACCAAACGGTCTCTGTTCATCAATAACAGAGAATAAACATATTACTGCGGTGAAGAAGCCATTCCGCCGGTCGAACAAGCACAAGGCTCTCGGTCAAATTCTTGTTACTAATCAGCGACTTGACAAGCTCTCAGCTGCGTGTACCAACTTCACCAGTCGTGGGATGCTCAATGGAACATGTCTATCAGGTGCCCTTAGTTCAATAGGCACATTCGGTTCATTAACTGTAAGCCACCTAACAGCTGACTTCTGACCATCAAAGCCCAAATGGTCCAACCTGCTGTGTCAGCAGGCAAATCTGGCATTACGGCTGACGATGATGATGGGGAAGTGGACCACAGTGCCACTGTATTTGCAGCACATGTTGAGCTGTCACGAAATTGATGTACGTTCTCATGTGCCATTTATTTATGGAGTTGTTTTACTTGTGTGATGTTATAGAACTTAAACGTGCTAGAACTGTGCGCGCATTGTCAATAGAGCTTGCCATTCCCAATCTGACAATGCTCCTCCGACAATTTCTATTCGAGCAACTAAACCCCAGTGACATGCATGATATCATGACTATCCCACATTTTGAACTCCCCTGCTATGATGGGGCAATCTCCATATTTCATTCAGCGTCTTCCCGGTTTTACACACCCAGCGATTTGAGTGGGACTGGTGGGATGCATAAGGAATACATTCGGTCCTGTCCGATGTGGAGGGGTGAGGGCCCACATTATGACTGCATTTTTGTTGGAACAGATCCAAATCCAGATGGGATGAATGGGTATGAAATCGCCTGTGTTTTTTGTTTTTTCTCATTCATCTACAAGGGGATCACTTATCCTTGTGCAGTGATACGCTGGTTTGACAAGGTTGATTTGGAGCCTGATGAACTCACTGGGATGTGGATCGTTCGCCCGGCCACTCTTCCCAACCATAAGCCTAATTATGCCATCATCCATATTGACTCGATTTACCGCACAGCACATCTACGGCACGCACCCCGTTCCACTTGAAATAAAGCCACACAATTCATATGACGTATTTAACTCCTTCTACATCAATAAGTATGCAGATCACCACTCTTTTGAGATCGCATCCTAATTATATTCTCACCACTAGCACATCGTAAGTTTCTCTCCCTCCCTCCCTCTGACTTCCATGATCTAACACGCCTGACCCGCATTGCAAACACTAACAGATCCTAACACATAATCTCAGCTGGAGGCCCATCTTGGATGATGTTGAGTTGTGTCTCTACTTCATCCAGCCTACCAGTCCCACCGTTGTTAACCTTACCATCAGCAGCTCTGAGTCGTATGCCCTGTCTGCCGATCACACCACCACCCTCCTTTTCAAATACTGTAACCTGTTCTGATGTCTTCATTATATATATGTGAATTGTGGTGCACTTACAAATGTGTCACTCATCTTTCTCGGGTGTGAACTGTTCTCACTGAGCGCAACAAGTATTATACTTGGGTTATTTTGTCTACTTTTCCGATTATGACTCGGGAGAACCCTGGATCCGCTTGCTAAATCATGTCTTAGTAGTTCCTTTTGCTAATTTATTCACTTTTAGCTCTTTTTCGCAATGACCAAGGGTGCCAAGTTCGGATAAGGTCAGATAAGGCCATGATGATATTACTGATGCTGCCCGCATGTGGCCTCAACGTCAACCCGGAAGCATTCACCGCAATCCAAGCTGCCATTATACACTGCGAATACGCCAGTTCGTCGTCCAGCACCCCGAATCCTGCCGCACTTCCCGCCATGCTTTGGTCCACCAATTACGGCCACCTCGTCTCCCAAACGCTATTCGCTCTCTTTTTTGGCAGTAAAATGTTTGCTCCTAAATGCATCATCGATGGGGTCAACATTCAAGACTACTTGCAATCCTATTTCATACAGGCCTTTGGCATGCTTGCGGATCGGATCCACGACGCGGGAGGATTATTAGACGACGTTGTTATCAGCTGGGATAACATGAACGAACCCTCGGAGGGTTTCATTGGATATGACGACCTCGGGGTGTATCCCTTGCAACAAGGAACGGCGCTGAAAAAGGGTACTGTGCCGACACCGCTGCAATCCTTCAAGCTCGGGATGGGTGTCGCGCAGACACTGGACAACTATACTTTTAGTGCATTTGGGTCGATCCGCAGCAGGTCTGTGATGGTCGATCCAGAGGGTGTACGCGTATGGGCGGATCCCTGTACTGAGCCAAACGGGGTGCATCCCAAGTGGGGCTGGAAACGATCAAGTGAATGGACCCTGGGAACATGTATATGGGCTCTCCATGGTGTATGGGATCCAACCCATGGTTCTCTGTGACAGCCCTATTATTTCCGTTACTACCCACCCTCTTCCCCTTCTGGTGCCATCAGCCATGACCCCATGCCAGTAAAATTTCTCAACGACTTTTTCTTGAAGCACCTGACTGATTTCGTCACTCGGATTCGATCTGCTCACCTGAGCGCCATTGCATTCGTTCAAGCTCCCGTCTTTGCAGCCCCCCCGGTAGTTCCAGAATCACTTCTCCAAGGGCGTGGTTGCCACTTGACCCACTATTATGACGGCCTCACACTCGTCACGCGTCAATGGCACTCGTTCAACGCAGACGCACTGGGAATTATAAGGGGCAAATACAGCAATCCGATTTTTGCGGCGAGATTCGGAGAGAGAGCGATCCGATTGTGTTTCCAGAGCCAATTAGGTACTCGGGAAGCACCGACTGACGTCGGCAGAAACCTTGCTTGGATTACGGCCCACACAAGAAAAGAAAAAGCCTTAGCATAGTTAAATATCACAGTAGACAAAATATACAACCCAAACAAATAGAGAGGAAGAGCATAGGTGGAGCAGGTGAATAAGACAGGGGAGAGGCAAAAGAAGGAAGCAGTGGTCAGAAGCACAAATAGTATAACAGACGGAGGAAAATAGGTGACATGTTAGAGGCGACGTAATTTTTTAGAGGGAGAGGAGTTCGGGTCAACATATAAATCCACAATTTTTCGCTTCCTTGGAGTGCCAGAACCAACAGAGGTAGGAGGAGCTAAAATGCGAATCATAACAATATCAGCTGTATACACATCATTCCCTTCTGAACCTCTTTTCGCTGCAATGGACCAGTGACTAAGGCTGAAGTAAAGTTCCACAAGCACGCCCTCTAATTGCTGACGATAAGCATGAGGTTTGATAAGGTTGCCATCTATACCATAAGCGGGGACAGGTACAACATGATGGGAGTGCTTGATACCATCAAGTGCATTTGCAGCAGTGTCGTTAGAAGTCGGCCAGTTATGGATAGAAAACACAGAATCATCTAAACAACAATCTATCACAAAGGCAAGGCAAGGAATGATAAGTCATACCAGGATCGGCACAGTTATCCCCCTTTTTTTTCGCTCAGCTTTACTGAGGCATCATCTGCAGAGTTTGCAGGTTCTATAACCTTGAGAAGAAAACGTTAAAGATAAATGCAAAAGCAAGAACTATCACTACTTACTTCGAACAGTTTGTGACGAACTTTTATCCGTGGACCACTGATCGTACTAGAAGCAAACAGGCCTTTCCTTGACAAAAAGTTAGGTGTAGCAGATTTGTCTTGCAACTAACGCAGGTTATCGATAACAGTAGTGTAGTCATCCTTGAAAGGATCAACATCAGGTTGTTCACCGACACATGACCCTTTGATGTCCACAAAGCTCTTCCAGATTTCTGAAGGACCTCGGTACCCAGCATCGGAGGTGAGCCAGAAGTCACTGTTCGAGATCTTGACAACAGCACAAATGGGAGCCATTTCTGACACATCTTGTGAAGGAGTTGAGTGATCAGAGGAAATGTCATCTTGAGTATCAGAGGAGTTGTCGGTCTTAGGTGACAGCTTAATAGCAAGTCTGTCAGAGTGGCCGTCCCAAACCCAGTGAACTTTCTCACGGATCGCATTGTCGCCAAGATAGAAACCTGTGGCAAGCAAGTTTTTCTGAGCGTTACAGCTGTTTGCAAATCTATGTGGAAAACATGTTGAGGAAAGTCGCGCCTCGGAGACAGCCAGGAAAGGACCCCAGGCGCAGCTGGGTAAGCACGTGCAGTTGAGTAAGCACGGTTGGTTTTGCGCTGTGTCGCCACCATGCCTGGGTCCCGCTGTGCCGTTTCTTCAAACATCAAAGCCCAGATCCCGCTCTTGCACCGTGAAAACCATAGTATCAAGGATATCTGTTGTATATTGCATGTCAAGAAGTCGCTGGTTTACAAAACACTTTCTTTATATGCGAGATATGGCACGGTGACCAACCCATCCAGATATTCACTTTTTACTGGGTGCCGGCGAGTCCTCAGCTCCGCAGATATTGCTCTCATCTCCACCATTATCCAGCATTGTGGCACCATCTACCTTGATGAGCTTCAGCGTGAACTTTGGGCTAAGCATCACAAACATGCTGCGCCCTCTACCCTTCTTTGAGCGCTTCAGCGTCTTGGCATCACCCGGAAGGTTGTTTCCTGCTCAGCTGCAGAGCGGAATGAAGAGACGCGTGCGTTATACATGAATCGCATTGCTACTGAAGTACCAGACCCAAACATGCTTGTTTTCATTGATGAAGCTGCCAAAGATAAGCGGACATCTACCCGTCAACATGGGCGGTCAATGAGAGGTGTTCGCTGCTGTGTCAAGAGATGCTTTGTGCATGGAACAAGGTTCTCTATCATCCCTGCTATCACTCTTGATGGCATTATCGCATACGACATTGTTGAAGGACCAGTTGATGGTCAACGCTTCTTGAGATTTATTGAAGAGCATGTGGTATGTATTTTCATTCTACATACACTTCACTAACCTGTCTCTGGTGTAGATGCCTTTCACTAATCCGTATTCTGGTCCTCGCAGTGTCCTCATTATGGACAATTGCCACATACATCATAGTGAGGAGGTCCGCACACTCATTGAAGACATGCACCATACGTCATCACCATCTTGTTGTTCATATGCTAATGGCCCTCAGTTTGCAAGCTTATTTTTCTTCCTCCCTACTCCCCTGACTACAATCCGATTGAACAAGCATTCTCCTCTATCAAGGCATTCTTTCGGCGCTACCCTGATGATTTCTCAATGACTACAATTGCTCGTGCTTGTCAAAACATCACCCCAGACAAGGCAGAAGGATACTTTAGGGCATCTGGTTATGTTGTGTAGCGCAAACTTTCTCTTAGTGTTATCGTAGAATATTGTTTTTTTGGTGTGCGCTATATATGATGGACCGACAGACCATTGTAACGAATGCAAAGAAACAATGCTGCCACTGTATTTCAATGATATAGAGATCATCTGAGACTGGCCAACTAACAAAAAGAAGCTATTCGAAGAGGTTGTCTGAGACTGGCCGACTACGAAAAAAAGCTATTCAATGAGTCCTCCTCCTCCTCACAAACAATATATCCTTTCGGGACAGGAAGCCAGATATTGTGTTCTGCAGACTCATACCAAAGATCATAGTCTGTTGGCAAAGCATCACCATCGTCAGGTATCATCGGAGGTCCAGTGAAGCGGCAGCCACCACCATCGTGGTATCTCTTCTCATAAGCAACCTTCTTTGGTAATGGACGGGTAGGAGACCTCAACCTGTCCGTCAAACTTTGATTAGTGTCACTACGCTTCCGTTTTGCATCGGGACCATTCCACCAGACCGTGCAACCCTTTTTCAAACGGATTATATCGCCAGTTGGAATTCCTATTTCCTGAAGCGTCTTGTCATCAATTTCAGTGAGAATATCAGGACCAATGTGCTGCGCTGCAAGTTTTCGCTCGTATGTAGTGGCATCACGTACATGGAGATCTTCTTCAGCATGTTTGAGAAACCGTGAAAGCTGAGAGGGAGATAGAACCGGAGGTGAGACAGCCTTTGTGACAGATTTTGGTGTCGTCGGAACCAGAACAGAACTTGGAGTAGGTGAAGCCTTGGACTGCGGAAGTAAACCAGAATTGGCTAACGTCTGAAGAAGAATGACTGATGTAAGCGCGTTGACATCTGGCACAGGATTCGGTGTTGGCAGAGGCTGGGAAACAGTTTGAGCTTGTGACTTGCGCATCGGGTGTAAAAACAACACTTTATTGGCAGTATCAAACGACGGAACATTGGGTGGCATGTTCAACGTTGCCTGCCCATCTTCCTATAGGCTAATTAGAATTTTCCTTTTCATATAACATTAGTATAGAATATATACCAAAGCACGAGCCCAGTCGAGTACCATGGCCGGAGTGAGTTGAATAGCGGCACCTGATGACCCAACGTATGTAAGGCCTTCATCATGAGCATTCTTGTATAGCTTTGAAAGCTTCATGCGCCATTGAGCAAGACGCAAGTCTAGATCACTGGAAATCACTTGAGATTGGGTCTTGTTCGAGAGCATGTTAGAAATCACATGAAATACTGTAAGCAAAAATAAAAACCTCATTCTCATCCGAAGAGCCAGATTCTTCATCTCCAGCATTACCGGCATGATCCAGCGGTAGCTTCTCAATGTGCTTCATGTCAACAAGAATCTTTGTTGTGCCAGGGTCACCAGTAATGTCCGAGATCTTTTGTACCATTTGCTTGTAGTCCGACTCGTTGTCTACATCTATTGCCTCACTTGCACGCTGGCTGAAAAAAAAATTGTGAGGCCACGCACTGTATCACAAAAAAGTGGGAAGTCATACTTCTTTACCTTTGTCATGATGAACTTGAAAGAGAACCGCTGCCTGCTAGAGACCTTGTATTGAGTCTTTCCATGCTTCTCAAGAATGCTCTCAAGGAATTCAATATAGTTGTTCTCGTCAAGTGCAAAGAGCAATTCCTTGGTTTTGATAGATTTCTCTCGCTTTGTAGTAGCACGACTCTTTGATGACTGCTTGACTGCAGAGTAGACAGTGAGAGCAACATTGAAGGCATACTGCCTCTCCAAGGGTTCAGGGCCTGGTTGTCTGGACATGCCAGCAAAGTGGAGATTCTAGAACTACACTTACTCAACCACACATGTACCACTCAGCTGCACCTGGGGTCCTTTCCTGGCTGTCTCCGAGACGCGACTTTCCTCAACGTGTTTTCCACATAGATTTGCAAACAGCTGTAATAAGACGCAAAGGTAGAGTAGACAAAGTAGGTTGGGAGGAGGTAGATGAGGTAGCTTGACCGGTATGCCATGTGACAGCATCCATAGTGGTGAGATGAACTTCAAATATCAATAGCAGAGAGAAACGAGAGTGTGAAGAAAAGAGGCAGATTTACAAGAAACGAATAAGGAAGAAGTGAGGACAAGTAATCACAGAGATAGTAAGACGTGCAAGCTGAAAGAGAGAAGGAAGGCAAAGAAAACAGTGAGCAAAGGGAGTGGGGAACGGAAAAAAAGACAAGAAGGGAGAGAGATAGGGAACTAAAATAAAATAAGAAAGAGGTAGATTTAAAACTGTCGAAAGTCAATGAGAAACACCAGTAGGCCGTCACCATACACACCCGACAGATCAAGGGTCAATTTATCATAGTGTTACCAAGGCAATCAAAGACTTTTCAGGCAGATGAAAGACGATACCATAGAATGGCCAAACACATGGCCAAAGCCCCAGATGCTCGACGAGAGCTCCTGCACCATCTTGGAGTTCGTGACATCTTATCTCAGCTAAAGGGAATCTGCAAGATAGGACGTGATGAGCGACAAAGCAAGGAATGCCTTATTGATCATGTTTTACATAGCGCACCTCCAAATTGTATCGCAATCCTCTGCGAACGGGCAGCACAGATGGTGAAGGAAACAGCCTGCACAGGAGGAGACAAGATAAGCAATATAAGAAAGCG
>JBBPTJ010000756.1:0-10796 GCA_038094035.1 Pulveroboletus aff. ridleyi
AACCAAATCACATGATATATGGGGCAACATTGTAGCCAAGAGTATGTACTATTTATAACTCCACCAAAGCTAAGCGGGATTCCCACGGTGTCTGGCAGTATGCTTCATATACTACCATTAGGGCTAACATGGAAAGGGTTTTGGAGGTCACTGTACCTCACATTTGGACCCCTCAACTAGGGATGATAGTGACATTTTTGTACAATCTGGTTTCAAGCCAATGGGTGTGGCATTATGTAATCATGTACCAGTAAGTAGACCAGACTCCAGGCATGCCAGTATGAGAGTGGTAGGTATAGATAACTCATTGACCATGCTCAAGGAAGAAATCCCTGTAGCTGGCACTGAGCCTGTAGCTGAACTCTCAGAGTGCACCGACAGAGATTTCCCAGTTAGGATGATTAGCCAGGTGCTGAAATCTTTAATAGATTCTGATACATCTGTAGGGGGATCTCTTTGGAACTCGGCACCAGACTATAAATATAGCGTGCTTAATTCCCTTTTTAAGAATAATTGTGCTGATCTTAACCTTAATAAAATCTCTACACAAGAAATGATCAGTGGTGGAGAATTCATGGTGGACATTGCTATTCTCTTCTCCACAGGTACAGTACAAAAAGATGATAACATAAAAGCACTAATTGATAGTGGCACCATTAACACCTTCATTGATCACAAGTGGTGCACCAAAAACAAAGTTAATATGATTTGTCTTGTACAACAAATTCAGGTATTTAATGCTGATGGTACACTGGGCAAGGCCAGGAAAGTGACTCATCAAGTCGAGCTTGTGGCGACACTACAAGACCATCACAAAAAAATCAATGCCTTCATCATCGAGCTAGGCTCAAATCAAATGATCATCAGTTATAACTGGCTCACCTGCCATAACCCAACCATTGACTGAATTGAGAAAAAAATCAAATTCACCCACTGCACGGATGACTGTAACAACTACAAGTCACAGCAGGATGGATACTTTGGTTTCAAATTGTGCACCATCAAAGAAGGAGTCACAGAAAAGGTCCCAGCAGCCTACCACAACTTTCTTGATGTTTTTTTGGAGCAGGAATCCAACCACATGCCCTTATAGAAACACTGGGATCATGCCATTGATCTCAAGCCCGACTTTGTTCCAAGGAAGGGGAAAGTTATCCCACTATCTGACATGGCGTTGGAAGAAGTACGGATTTTCATTGACAAAGAAGTCAAAAAAGACCAAGCAAGTCTCCACAAATGTCCCTGGTATTCTTCATCCCAAAGAAGGATGGTAAAAAACACCTGGTTATGAACTACCACTATTTAAATGAAGGAACCATTAAAAATGCTTACCCCTTACTGCTAATCTCCCAGCTCATCGACCACCTAAAGGGTGTGGACATGTTCACAGCAATGGACCTTTGCTGGGGATACAATAATGTCCATATCAAAGAAGGCAATGAATGGAAAGTCGTGTTTGTAACACCTGTCGGGGCTTATGAGCTAATGGTCATGTACTTTGGGCTTACTAACTCATCCCCAACATTCCAGAACATGATAAATGACATATTCTCTGATCAATATGCCTCCCTCATAATTTACATGGATGACATAATAATATTCACAAAAAAGAAAACCAAAGAGGAACATGAAGTATTGGTTCATGAAGTATTACAGCATCTCCAGAAGAACGACCTATATATCAAACCAGAAAAATGCGCATTTTCCAAAGACAAGGTTGAATTTCTAGAAATGAATGTATCCAAGAATGGCATGGAAATGCAAGAAAAGAAAACATAAGCAATCAACCAACCCACTTGAAGCAGGTTCAGGCGTTCTTGGGCCTATGTAATTATTATCAAAAGTTCATTGATCAGTTTGCCAAAATAGCATGCTCTTTGAATGATCTAACAAAAAAAGATACCCCCTTTTGGTGGGGCAAAACAGAACATGCAGCCTTCCTCATGCTAAAAAAGAAATTCACAGAAGCATCCCTGCTCACCTACCCAGATAGTTCACAACAAATGTGTATCAAAACCAATGCATCAGACATTGCAACAGGAGTAATTCTCTGGCAGGAATATGAAGACGGGCAATGGTGCCCATGCACCTTTTTATCCCACTTTTTTGACACTACTGAATGTAACTACTCCATCTATAATAAGGAACTAATGGTGGTTATATACACTCTCAAAGAATGGAGACATTATTTAATTGGTCAAGAAAGATTTGAGGTCTGGATGGATTACAAGAATCTGGAGTATTGGAAAAAGCCACAAACCTTGTCAGGTTGCCAGGTGTGTTGGCATGCCCTTCTCCAGGAATTCAACCTCAAATTCATGTATTGTCCAGGTTCTCTCAACCATGCAGATCCTCTTTCCTACCAACCAGACCATGGTGATGCAGTTGAAAATCTCAATAAGGACATCATGGTCTTATCTTCAGAGCTATTTATAAAAAACATTATGTTAGAATCTCCTCTCCTACAAAAAATACAAAAAAAATCAAAAAACATAAATGATGTTTTTAATTACACTTACAATAGCAAACAGGGGGTATACCTCTATGACTTCACTGGCTGAATCTACATTCCACCTTCTGTTCATGCCGAAATTCTTAAAATGTGCCATGATGACCCCCTAGGGGGTCACAATGGGCAAGCCTGCACCTACCATACAATAAATCATTTCTTTATTTGGCTGCAGATGCAAAAAGACATTATCACATACATAAATCACTGCTATGCATGTACCCTCGTGAAGGGTTCATCTAAAACACTGGCAGGAAAAATACAACATCTCCCAGTGGTGAGTCATCCCTGGGAAGATATTTCTATAGATTTCATAACCAGATTACTGGAAGTCAACAAGATCAACTCCATTTGTGTCATTGTAGATCAATTTTCCAAAGAAGTCATTTATGTACCCTGTGCCAAGACCATCTCTTCTATGGACTTAGCTAAAATATTCTGTGATCATGTATGGTCACAGCACAGTATTCCCTATATGATAGTATCTGATCAGGGCCCACAGTTTGTGTTATCCTTCATGACCAAACTATGTAAACTATTGGGTATAGAGCAAAAGCTGTCCACTGCCTACCATCCCCAGATGGACAGACAAATAGAGTGAATCAACTGAGAGATGGAGCAATATCTGTGAGCATACATGGCCAAGAGACAGGACCAATGGCCCAAATACATCAAACTCACACAATTCTATCACAATAATTCCCTCTCCTCATTGACCAGTTTGACTCTGTTCACTGTCACTTGGAACTACTCCCCTTGGATGGGTTTCAAAGGTTCCTTGGAAACCTTGGCAGGAACATTCCACCAGACCACCAGCTGCATGCACAGCAAAATCCAAGAGGTGCTAGAATGTGTCCATGAAAAAATGACACATAATCAGGAATCTGCAAGATCAGATGCCCCTGACTATGCATCTGGTGATCAGGTGTGGCTAACCACAGACAACTTGAAGTTGCTGTACACCACTCATAAATTAATGCAGTGATGGCTCAGATCTTATGAGGTGATATGAACCCTCCTAAACACAGTAGAACTGCAACTTCCCACATCCTTCAGAATTCACCTGGTAGTGAACATTGTAAGAGCCTGCGGCCTCCTAGGGTTGTAGGTCCTACTTTTCAGCTTGTCCATATGTTCAACAAGTGTCCTAGTCATGTCCCATGTCCGTCTGTACCATCTCAAGGTCAGTCCACTTCATCTTTGATCATTCGTTTATCTGACTTGTGTATCTGGTTCCAGGTTTATATGTATCCATTTCATCCAGTCTGATTCCATCTACTGGATTGCATATTTATGTCAACCGTTCATCGGTTCTATTATCTATTTATACCTTGCTTGACTTTTGACTATGATATTTTGTTTCTTGTTATCTCACTACCTAGACTTGAGTGTCCCTTCATAGGGCCTCAGGCATTGTCATAGTTACAAAGTCCAGGGAAATGCCTGGACTATAAAAGTGTTGTATCGAGATCTTGAATCTCATCAGTTTTGCACCCACTGGTCATCTCCCATTGTCTGAATCCCCCCTTCTCATTGTTGTGATCATTCTCAACATTGTTTCCTTTGTCATTGTCAGTTTCCAGGTCTGTCATATCTGTCAATCCAGAACTCCGGACTTAATTCCGGACCCAACTCTGGACTTTCTTCCTGTGACCTCCAGTGTGTTCTCAATGAGTCCACATCCCTGACACTCCAGACCCTCTCTATTTAGTATTCCTTGTTCTTAGTGTTGTGAAAAATCTAAGTAAAAGGGCAGTGATTGCCCACTACACTAATTAGCAATAGTAATAAGGTAAAGCAAAGCTGGTGCTCACCTCAGCCACTGCCCAAGGAGTAGCAGGAACGACTGAGGAGAGCCCAGGAGTGAAAGGGAATATATATATAAGGTAGGTGAAGATGCAAGCACGAAGTCTGATCAACTCTGAAGCAAAACAAGCGATCTCCATAAGGAAATGGTAAAGGAAAAGAGGAAACAGCATGAAGTTATGGAATGAGAATGAAGTGAAGATAGAGTAAAGAAATGACATAAGGAATGCATACTGATATGCCATTGGACACAAGTCCAGTGAAAGATGGTTAGTGGGTGTAGGGTGATATGAGTGGGGTTGAGTATCCTCGTCCCAAGGGGCCCTGTGGAGGGTTAGTATCGGGGACAGACCACTATGACTGACCTCAGTGCACTAGAGCAAGAAGAGAGTGTTCCAGACGATGTTCTGGACAGGAAACTAATAATCCAGTCGACAGTGAGGACTGGGTGCACGTGGATGTGATCGTGGATGGGACCAGATCGAGGGCGATAGGAGTCGAAGATGCGAGAACTTGACGAAGATGAAGGGAAAATGACAATGATGGAAATGAAATTGATGATGATAGGCGAGATTGACAATGATAGGGGAAAAACCCAGCCAAGGACGAGAGCTGGATACAAATGATGGGTCAAGGATGAGGACCTGGAAACTGACAATGATGAGGGAAAACGACTTTGAGAATGGTCACGACGATGAGGAGAGGGGATTTGGACGCTGAGAGATGACCAGTGGGTAGCAAACTGATGAGATTCAAGATCTCGATACAAGAATTTTATAGTCTGGGCATTTCCCTGGACTTGTATCTATGGTAACAACTGAGGCCCTATGAAGGGACGCTTGAATCTAAGTAGCAAGACGGCAAGAAAAGCAAATAGTCATAGCAGAAAGTTAAACAAGAGATAGATAGAACGAGCGATAGATATAAATATGCGATCCGGTAGACAGAACCAGACCAGATGAAATGGATACATAAGAACCGGAACTGGATAGATGACACGGATAATCGGATATGCGAAGTGCAAAATGGACTGACCTTGAGATGGTATGGATGGACATGGGACACAACTAGGACGCTTGATAGGACACCTTGATAAGCTAAAAAAGAGGACCTACAACCATAGGAGGCCGCAGGCTCCTACACCGGCCTTCCTATCATCCCCGACTGCTTCTATAGGACTTTGGTAACTCCTATGTAGGAGTTATAGGAGTTTGTCTGGAATTTTGTTAAGGAATCTCGGAGTTTGACAGGAGGGCCCGGAGGAGATCAGAGTTGTCATCTCTAACAAGTGTCACGTTCCATTCTTCACTTACAGTACATAGCCACTAGCTTCATCCCAGTTCACCCTCCATCCCTGTGCTCTGCTTAGGGGCACAGCTCCGGTACACTTAGCATCTGCACTCTGGACTATTAGTAAGACCTATGTTCTACTCCTGTATATAAGTCTCCACACTTGTAGTAGATACTCCAGTTTGAATATTGACTTGGACAGTCTCCCAAACTCACTCTGATCCCCTTGAGTCTCTAAGACTCTTGTCTGAATCATCCTCGACCTTCATTGCTTGCAACAAGGTCAATCCAACTTTTTCCACCTGTTCCGAAATTACAGGACACCCCTGGAGTTGTGACAAGGGCACACCACATATGGTGAAGCCAAGTCCTGCTTGAACTCCAGAGTTCCAGAGTTACCTCCCAGAGACCCCAGTTCTAACAGGGTCCTCATCCTTGACCCCTCGTTTGTGTCTGACCCTTGTTCTTGGTCAGGTTTTCCTCACATCATCATTAATTTCCCCTATTATTGTCTGTTTCATTTCTGTCATCGTCAGTTTCCTTTAGCTTTGTCATTTCCCTTTGTCTTCATCAAGTTCTCACGCCTTCAACTTCTATTGCCCTCGATCCAGTCCCATCCGTGACCACATCCATGCACACCTGGTCCTCATTGTTGACCGGATTCTTCATTTCCTGCCCAGAACATCATCCAGAACCATCTCTTCTCACTCTCATGCACTGAGGTCAGTCATAGTTGTCTGTCCCCAGTACTAACCCTCCACAGGACCCCTTGGGACAAGGAAACTCGACCCCTACCTACTACATCCCACACCACTTATCTATCTTTCAATGTGTCAAAGGTGAAACCCTATCAGTCCCCATTACCAGGACAGCCAATCTCTTGCCCAGATGTGATCAAGGTCTCTGAAGAAGGTCACCTGGAATATGAGGTTGAGGCAGTTGTGGCCTCCCATTTGAAGTGTAAAAAGTTGAAGTATTGGGTTCAGTGGAAGGGCTATGACAAAACTGATGACATGTGGGAACCAGCTTCCCATCTAGACAATGCATGCGATGCAGTTGATGCCTTCCACCACTTCTCACCATCTGCCCCTTGCCCACTTCATGGTCTCTCTATATTGGCGATGGCCTGTTATATCGTATATGCTAACCTAATTATTTTTCACTTTCTCTTCACTCGTGCACTGATCACATGACCAGATCACATGACACGGCCTAGACCATGACATCATATAACGTCACAACACGTTGTAAGACAACGATCCTTTCCGGGATGGAAAAGGATCTATGAAAATGGGTGCGAGTGTACTCGACCCAAGGGAGGGTGTCAGATGGCAGCAGCCCGAGATACAGACCTGAGTAAAGAATCCCTCAAACGGAGGGAAAACAAACGAATAAAACAATAGTCGGACTGACAAGAACTGAGGGAAAGACAAAGATGATGGGAAGATAAATTTCTGATATTCAGAAGCACGGGTACACCAGTTTTATAGTCCTGGGTACGCCCGTAGACTTCTATCTACGAGATGAAACAAATCCGAGGCCAATCGGCACCTCGGCACCCAGGGGACATACAATCTAAAACTGTCCGGTCCGGATGATTCGAATCCGGTACCGGACTAACGCGATCCGGACCCGGATAAACAGGCGGATTGTACAAACGAACTCGGAAAAACAAGAAACGAACAAAATATAGAATAAACCTACTCGGATGGACTGTAGACGCGATGGACGATTGAGTGAACGCTTGAATGGACCGAAAAGGGGGCTGTATAACCGTAGGAGGGCTCGACCTCCTACATCCGCGGGGGACTTGAATACTGACTGTCCCCAGTCAGTCACGTGACCATGGGAAGTCACGGCTTGGCAAACGGACAATAGCGACGCGGGTGGATCGAATGACCACCCGATCGCGTGTCGGACTCTGTAACGCGTCGCGCCTCTCTCTCTCATCTCTCTCGCTTCCTCTCACCTCATCTCGACGCAAACCATGTCCGAATTCGACGAAATCCTCGCGTTCACGCAACCACCGGCCAGAGACGATCCGCAAGCCCATGCTCGGGCTAACCTCAAGGCAGCAAGCGAGTCGATACTGATCGTCGCTAAGACGGTCCCGGACGACAAGGACGAACTGGAGGAGGAGAAGGCGATGTGGGTAACGGAATGGAGGAATACTGTGGTACGTGGTCGATATGCTCTATGCTATTCATTCGCTAATGCTAAGCAGTCGCACGCCCTTGGATGCCTCCAAGATGCGTGCCACCACGGCATAGAGGTGCGACTCGAGAATGGAATCGCGGAAACGATCAAAGAGGCCAACGAGACCGCCGCACGATGGAAGACCGAGGCGGCCGACCGCAAGAGACGGCAGGATGACGAGGAACGGGCGCGACAAACAGCAGAGCGGCCCGCGACTACAGCCGAGACGGGGGGCAGCTCCAACCCTGTTGAAGGTACGAGCGCAGACGTGGACACCAACGTCCCGAACGAAGTCGAACCAGCAAGCGCCCCAGCAAAGGCGGACACCATCGCAATGGACTCTCGTCCAGACACGAGCGTGGATACAGGTACGAGAAGATTACGCCCCGTCGTAGTAATACCAGCGCGGCCGACAAAGGTGCATATCGAACAAGGGGAGGCATGTGGATAATACGGAACCGGCAAACGTGAAGTGGCGCCCACGCACGGGTGAAGTGGATCCGGAGGTGCGCAAGGCGGGTCTGCGGACCATTGCCCTCCTCGAGAACAAACTATTCCGCGTGTGGGCCCGAGTAGAAGAAGCGGGCGCCCAAGTCCAGGAGGCGGTGGCCCGAGCCCACGGAGCGATGGCTTGAGTCCAGGAGGCCGCAGCTGTCTTCGATGAGGTGCAAGGCGAGCTGGCGATAGTGAGGGCAGCGTTGGGTGGATGGTAGGGACTTGGTTCGTCGTAGCTAGTATTCTTGTATTTTCTGTTTTGTATCCGAGTCCATGTTCGTGTCCAATCGCGCGTGAGTCCGATCCGGTGAGGTCTGAACAAAAAGGAGAGAAAACGAGTAAGTAAAGAAACGAATGGATGTATGATAAATCAAATGAATGAACCGAACGCGGGGTACCGCCCGACTTGTCTTCATCGATCAGCTCGCTGCGTCTATACCTGCACGGATCCCAAATGGACGGATATCGGATTGATACCGGATTGAAGGAACAAACTACCGGATGATGTGCACCGGTCTCAAAGCGCGATCGAAAGTGAATAGCTAAATACGGCGAATACAAGACCCAAAGAACAAGATGATATACGACTGTTTTATTGTTTTGTAATGAAAGGGAGGGGCGACTGAACGTATCGTATGACTGTCTGTTATTTTGATTTTCAGCGATGATGTGAGAGATTCGATGATGACACCGGACGAAAACCGGGATGAAGATTGATAGACACCGGACTAAACCCAGGATGGGACGAATACGTAGCGGATTGATAATGAAAATGATATTGCGGGTGTCCGACCCGACTTGTGTTCTTCGATCTACTTCTTCCGTCTATGTCTGCGGCGAGACCAACCAAACCGGATGAGACCGGATTGATGAGACATGGAGTCCGGATAGTACATATGGTCCACAAAATAGATGAAAGGTAACACACAAATAACGGAAGTGAAAACGACAAAAATGCAAAAATCAAACGATGAAAATGAAAAGGAACAGGAATGAGTGGAAACACGAGTACCTCCCCCAGGGGTACTACAAATGATGACCTCCGGGTCATGACGATCCAGAGTGGGGGAAGCACTGCCAAATGAAGAAAAACAAATAAAAATATCGGGGGGCCGGATAGGCGGCTTCAAATCAAAAGGGGTGTAAGAAGCCCGACGAAGAGATGACAAGATAAAAGAAGGAAATGAGACACCGGGCGGAATGCCCGGATGGTGACGACAAATGTCCTGCTGCAAGGAAAGCGATGTAGAAACACCCAATACGGGTGGTAAGAGCGACGGATGTGAGGATAATACGGAAGAAGAGAGGTCAGCAGACATGGGCGATAGAGGAGAAGAAAAGTCCGGCACGGCGGACTCGATTGGTGGAGGGTAATCCGACACGGCGGATGACGATACGGATATGGGAGATGGCCCGGATGCGACTGATGACAAATATGAAGAAAGGGAATGTTCAGTAAAAATGGACAACAAAGGAAATACAATGATGTCCGACACGGCGGACGATGACACGGATTGGGGCAACAGCCCGGATTCAACTGATATGAAGGACGATGATATGGGAATGTCAGCAGAAAGGGACGAGGGAACGGATGAAAGGAAGTCTGACATGGCAGACTCGATGGGATGGTGGTCTGGCACTGCAGATGACGATGAGGATATGTCCGACATGGCGGACGACGACATGGATTGAGACAGGGGCAACGGCCCGGATAGAGACGATGGCGACGATAAAGGAAATGACGAGGGCGACGGGCCGGGTACAACTGGTATGATCGACGTGGAAAGGGAAATGTCAGCTAAAACGGATGAGGAAGTAGATGAAGCGGAATCCGACATGGCAGATAGTGGTATGGCTGGGGGCGCTATCCCGGATTGGACGGAGTCGAGTGATGAGGGGCGGTCAGCAGACATGGACAAGGAAACGAGACCCGGGCTCGCAGACCCAGATACCATGGCAGGACCTGTAGACGAAGGGGCAATAACCTGCCTGAACACCGAGACGACAGGTGGTGGTGATGCTGCCGCTGAACGAGCTCCCTGGAAAGTCTGTAACATGCCAGTCAAATACTCCCTGTATGCTATGACCTCTGGGTCCTCTGAACGGACTGGACATGGCTCTCGTTCAACTGGACTGAACATATCCGGGTTGACATCCATGACTGCATCCCTATCTGGGACGGATACGGACAGAACCGGGCGCGGTATTCTTGGTGGCTGTGCAACCGGATTTGGATGGCAACGCAGCTGTAATGAAGCAGGTGCGACCAGAGGTGATGATACCGACTGCTGACTTGACGTGGGCAATGATGGAGTATGGACTGGCAGGACAGACAGCGAAGACGGAGCTGGACGTGATGCTGGACTCGAGAATAGGGGTGGTGCAGGCAGACATGCCGCGACAGACGATGATGACGGATGAGGGCCCAAAACCGGATTCGGGATGATCGAAGGCGTAGGTGGATTGATGGCTACGGATGCTGGAACTGGAACCGGATACG
>JBBPTJ010000757.1:0-10794 GCA_038094035.1 Pulveroboletus aff. ridleyi
GGATGATACTAAGGGTCGTAACTAGAGAATGGAGGGACGAAGGTATAAAGGGAGTACCAAATAAGGAAAGCGAGGAAGTCCGATAATAAGGGAACGGAGTCCGGTATGATGGGGCGAAGTCCGGATATGGGGTATGGAGAAGGAGTGAAGGGTCCGGAGGTCCGGAGATCGGAGCGGATATGACAAGCGCCAGCCACGTGTTCCGGATGAGGCAGTGGACCATTGTGAGTCATCGTATGAGGCAGCTGACGGTAAGAAGCAGAAAGCCTCTATGGATAGTTATGATGATACAGGAATCATGGCACTGATCTGTCGCCACGATATTCCGTTGTTTTTTGCCAATATCGACATGCCTGGTGAGCAACAGAAGTATTGCATCGCGCTCATCAAACACTTATTTTCACTCCTTCCTCCACAAGCTACAGTCGTCCTGTTGTATGATGTCAGCTGTGTAATAGAACGGTCTATATCTCAGGTGGGTGACACGTTCTCATCAGTTGGCACGAGCAGTAACCCTTTGTAGTATGACATTCTCTGCAATAACATTGCATCACGTCTTCGCTTTGCCACCACCGCTATGCATGCTTATGGCCATGAATGGGCATGCCAGCTGGTGTATAACCCGCGACTCATTGAAGGCCTCGGTCTGTCGGATGGCGAGGGGACGGAGAGATTGTGGTCGCGATTCATCAAGCTTATTGGAATTGAACGATCTTCCGCGGTCAGTTGTTATACTACTTTTGCATGAAGTCGTCTTACTTAATTCTCACAGCGGCAACGGCGGATCTGGCTGATCGATCGACAAGCCGGTGCCATCGGTGCAGAAATGTTACGAGATCTTGGAGTATGGCTCAAGCGTCGTCTGAAGAAGGGTGTTCGCGAGCAAGGAGAAGCCGCCCAGAAAGTTGTAGATAACTGCGGTGTCTCAGCATCTGAGTTGCGATCACAATGGTCAGAGCAACGAACAGCACAGTTATCGGTTCGAGCGCGTCAGTGTTCTGTTTGCGTTACATGTACCCTCTCTCAGTGTTACCAGACATGCCCGCAAGACTAAAGAAGGAGCTAGATAGTGTGCTCGCACTTCAAGCAGACTTGGATGCATCCGAACGTGCGCTGCAAACTGCACGCGCTGCCATCCAGAAGATCCATCAAGGTGATCTTGCCCTTGAGACACTCGACAGTATGGAGCGTACCCATAGTCGTTTACTCGAAAAAATCAAAGTTCTGTATTCGTCACTCAATGTTCAAGATAGGTTTCCAGAGCTTGAAGGTGTTAACCTGGAATTCATACGGATACTTCTATTAGCCCGTGACCTCAAGATCAATATACATAAGAGGGCTGTTGGGAGCTTCTTTGAGTGGGACAGGCTCGACCGTGCAGTCGGCGGAAAGGACAAGGCTCTCGGTACATTATCAGAGGTCTTCGAATCTATACCTCCTTGGACCCTTGGCTGATTTCATCATTTATCGAACAACATCTTAGGCACCAAATTGCATCAGCAAACACGTAAAGCAATCGCCAAATGTCAACCAGCTCTCATGTCTGCCATCCGTAAATTCAACCACTACTGTGAACAACTCGAGCAATTGTATGACCCTGAGTATGCCATTCCACTCCCAACTCCCCTTTCTACAAAACTTGCAGATATGCGCAGCGACCAGACGTTACTTGAAGATGTCTGGATCAGTCCCTCTCAAGGCCATATACCGCGGTGGCTCGAAGATCACACTGTTCACAATGGTATCCAGGCTCTTCTCAAGCGTGACCGCTGTCTTGAAGAACAGCGTCGCCTCGGCATAGAAGCGGATAACATGTGCCGGTGGTTTGGAAATGAGTTAGCCGCCGTTGAGCTTGCACTGCGACTGCCTGAACGTAAGGGTGCCAACGGCTTTTGTTCAGTCTGGTATGAACCCTAACTTCTTTCCAGATTCTCGCTTCCACTTCCTATTACAGCATCGCCGGGAGGCCATGCTGGAATTACAAGCGCAATGGCCAACACCACTAGCCTCCGCAGCTCGTTATGCCACATGTGCCGAAGTGGCTATTGGGTTGGTTGACCAACTGCTGGGCAACCCTGCATCATCAGGGATGCAGTTGCATTGGCTACAGCCTGTCATCTGTGACGTCTCCCTTGTAGCTAATTTTGAAGACGACGGCGACCTCCAAGGGCCGGAAGCATCTGCCGATCATGAAGCTCAGGTGGAAGAAGTACTCCTTGGCGATGCTCTCGATGGCGGCAATAATGAGGACAAAGAAGACCAGTCACATCCCATACCCACTGTGAAATTCGATTGGAATGTCCCTGAGGTTACCCAGGCTTCCTTTTTATACAACTCATGACTGACTACACTTTCAATAGGATCTCTCGATCGACTTCTTTGATATCACAACGGAGATGTTGACAGTTACCAGTGCCGTCAATGCACATGCCCATCCACCTTGCGACGGCTTTGGGCAGATTGTTTTCGAGCCAAAAGATATTCAGATTCTTGGCTCCCCAGTGGCATGCCTCAACGATGTCTGTCTCAATGGCTGTGCAGCCCTTTTGTATTCAGATCACCTCCCATCAGAGGCTTCCTCGATCGCTGTCTTCTCAACTCACAACTTACCTCGCATTCGCTACAATGCAGCCGATGAAGATCTCTGGCGGAACACCTCAAGAACCTGCCATTGGCAAAAGCAGGTCTGGATTCTTCCCATTCACCGACCATCATCATGGGGACACTGGGTTGTGTGCAGTATCCACTTTGAATCACATCGCATTCTGCTATTTGACAGTCTCGCTGACAAGACGCCATGGCAGAATGACTTACCTGTAAGGTGGCGCTGGCTTGTCTATCACCACCCATTCATTCTTTCTAGGATATCCTTCGATTTATTAGCCGTCTCTCGCAAATCGCAGCCATCAAGCATGGTACAAGTCTTGCATTTGATGGCGAATGGTTGGCTGTGCCTGCCACGGTGAGTCACGATGCTCTTGGGCCTTACTAGAATTATGACAAATATATGTATACTCAGTGTATACCATGTCAGACAAATGCCGTCGACTGTGGCCTATGGGTGCTTGCTCAAATTGCGGCAATATTACGAGGACATGAGCTGACAGGGTTCCAGGAGGATGACATGGTTAAGTTCAGGCGGTATCTACTCTCCCTCGTGTTGCGTCTCCCTGTAGTACCTGGCACTTAGAGCATCTCTTACGAAATCAAGGACCTTTTGTGCAAGTCAGATGAGAAAGATACCTGCCAAATGGAAGATATTAACGGCACCACACATTCGCGCAGTCCAGGCGGCAAGGATCATCGACCCCAAGAAGGTAAGTATGTGATATGCCCTGCTCGTGTCACAGTACACCCCTCACAGACGTGTTAAACCACTAAGGTCTCATCTGAAGCACCCAGACACTGTATCAAAGATGCATGACACAGACGGCTGCGTGTGGTTAGTTGTTGGCAATGCTAGCATGACAGGTATCTATGAAACATGGTGGGTGACTATCTGCTAGCCCGCATGCTAACCACATATTTTCCACTCTCCTTCAGTCCCTCCCTCCGCTGCGGAAAACAATCGCCACCTTTACCGATTGCATTCCAGTGCGTCTCAAAAGATGAGGCAAGGGCTTTATATAAAGTCTTCAGGCCGATTGTTGGATCACTGCCATCCAATCCAACCACGGGAAACTTGCTTGATGCGTTTGGCAACTCACAAAAGGTGCGGGATCTCTTCATTGGCACAGCTGACGAATTCTACGCTGTTGCCATTGGAGCCCCACCCAGTGTTCATCGATTCAGGTATGCCGTGCAACCATCATTGGAATATTTCCCACTAACACTGATGTTTGCAGAGCCAGCGCAGTGCACAGCCAGGGCTCGTTTTCACACTACTCGTGGAGACGCACAGACACGTTCTGGGAGGCACTGGCATTTGTCATTGTCAAAGGGGTGGAAAACCAGATGCCACCTATGGTCACCTCATCTGAATTAGCAGGCGGTAGGTCTTCCTTCCAGTCGCAGGCCAAGCCGTACAGCTTACTTGTATTTCCGCAGATTCAGATGTGGCCGAGCTCCAACAGCAGTTTAATACTCAATTGCATATAAATTCTGTGCCATCAACTCCAACTTCAAGCTATCGCCCCTTTTCAGTATCCAGTCCCTCTTCAGTATCCAGTCCCTCACCATCATCTTCGTCCCAGACTAGCACAGCCCAAGAGTCAATTTCATCATCTCCATTCCTGTATATGCATGTACGTACCCTGCGCGGGATTATCGCCAGTCGGTACAACTCAGCCCCGTCTCGGATTTCCGATACCCACGCACACATTCTCGGCGATCGGGCTCTGCAATACCTCCAAGTGCATGGGTATACCGCAGAGACCATCGAGACTATCATCAGAACTTGGCAGAGTACGACATCCCAAACTGAGTTTGCATTGCAACTTGCTGCCGGTGGAATGGCATTCACAGAGGCTGCGTATTTGCATACATTACTGTAATAGATTGAATGCGTTGTAAACACGGAAGCTTGTAACTGGAAGGAGAATCATTATACTCTGTTCATCCTGGATGGTGTTGTCCACGTGACAAGGTCACTCTAGGCTGCGGCATCAACCCGAAGTCACGCTCAGTAGTTGAACTAGAACTAGAATGCCTCTAATTTCTCCCGGCACCTGCAATTTATCTCTAGTGCACTCCTACCACAGGATCTACTGTTCGCCGATGCCCTCAGTAGTACCACTGCCAGGGCTGAGCGGAGCACACGGCGTCCTGAGCAACCGAAACTTCTGCTTTAGTGCTACTTGACATGTGGCGTGTTTACACGATGCTGTCACAGTGAGTTGGAGCACACGGCATTTCGAGCAATTAAGACTTCTGCTTTAGCACTTGACATTACCATTGGTACGTCTGCACGATGCTGTCACAGTGAGTTGAATCTCCCATTGTGAGGGGGATCTATACCAACTAATGAAGTTTGCCGCGGACAACCGGCAGCGCTGCCGGTATATGTATGGGACGGCATCTGCTCTGGAAATCGTGGTCTCTGCCGGACAACACCTTGGATTTCTTTTTATCTTAAGAAAGGTAGAGGTCAGTTTTATTGCAGTACCAAAGCAAAAGTGAAACCTTTGCAGATGGATTTCGAGATGAATGTCGTTGATACTCCCTCCGACTCGATGCTCGAGGAGCAACTTGGGGGAGGTCGACGTCTGCTGTCGCCTCCTCCGCTGCAGACACCCACACGTTTGCGTAGCAAATTGAAGGCGACGCTTCGTGACTCTGGTCTTGTGTGAGTTGTGGAGGCACAGCGCGGTAAAATGCTTGATGCGGCACAGGAAGCACACGAAAAAGAGCCAGCACATCCTACTGATGTGGGTGTGGCTTCGCAACCTTTACACTGTGTCGAATGCGCAAGCCTCTTGTTTCCCAATACGACTGACAGCCCTGCTTTTCCTCAGCTTGAGCTTGATGCAGTAGGCAAGTCACTGCTTCTTTACCTGGAATACAGACTGATTTCAGTTGTAGACCCGTCTGATGCAGTCCCTGTTACTCCACAGGCTCCCAGGCAGCCTGAACATCCACGCGTACCATCCTTGCCACCTATTTTGCCTCCTCACGGTAAGCTTGCTATGTAAGTAGCGCGAATGTCATAACTAATCCTTTTCAGTTCCTCCAGTCCCTGCTCTTTTGGATTTGAAGGAGACCTTAGCGACTGTTCGCGCTGTGGCGGCACTTGAGCAGACCCCTCGTGCAGACATACTTCCAGCATTGGAAGAAGAATCGAATGACGTCACCCCTCGCGGATGGGTCCAAGAGGCGAGTAACCCAACCGCAGGCTCGCCCTTTCCATCCATCAACTCAGCATTATTGGAGCACCCTGAAACTCCTTCCCCCCCCTCGCGCGTTCAGTGCCGATTTCCCCTGGATCTCAGTAACAAAGCTGCTGATGGCAATGGGATTTTCTCGATTGGTCGAACACCAGCAAAAGTGACCAGTACTCTGGACGAAGGCTTTCAAAAAATATACCAAGATTTCAGCGATCTCGCGGGGCGCGTGGACTGGCCGTTCCAACAGGTGGTTCAGCGATTCATGAAACGATTCGCTCGCATCTGCTCGTCGAATTACTGGAACTCTTACCAGAGATTCTACGCAGCCCATAAGGAGCAAGAATTAGCACGGCTCGAAGACATTAACCCCACGACGTCCACACCGAGTACGTGATGCGATTGAGTGATTGTGATTGCTGACATGCTCGATCACAGTGAACATTATCCGGCTTTGTTATGGCCGCTTCCGTGAAGCTTACCCTGACACCTTCCAAAAAATCCTGGATACTTTTGAAGAAGCAGAGGCACTCAGTGAAGGCGATAGGACTGTTGCACAACGCCAGGCACTATTTCACAGGCTGTCAAAGCAATATTCTCAATCTGTATGTCACGGTTTATGTTTGGCAAGCGGTTCACTGATGTTAGATGTCAGCTCACGAGTATGGCTAAAGCGCATTCCTTTGAGGCTGTCTTGATTATGGCTGGTGGTATTGTGCATCAAGATGCAGCTCTCGGTTTTGTTTTCTCTTCTTCCCGTGCAGGAGATGTGAGTCACACGTGCATTCAGGTATTTGAAGCTGACTGATATTATTGAAGTTTTTCTCAGAACGTTGCCATGCAGATGAGAACGACATACTTGCACACTTCAAAGCACATATTTAGTAAGACCCAATGACTGCTATATGACAGCCCACTGACTTGGCCACCCACACAGTAATAAGTTGTCCCTTGCTCATGTCGCGATGACATTTGATGGCGCTCCCGTCCCACAAAATGAAGCCGCAGTCGCCCCAAAAGAAACCGCCGTTGCGACGAAAAGAGCTACTGCCACAAAAAAAAATGCTACCGTTACAACAAAAGATCCTATCGCTGCAACAAAAGAAATCACGACAAAGGAGGCTGCTGATGTTGAAGGTTGTGAAGTGGCTGATCCTACAGAAATGGAAGATCATGCGCGTGTTCGACAGGCTCTCGTTCAGGCACTGCGTAAGTTTCTGGTGTGGAAGACTAGCCATTCTACGCTAACTGTCATAAAATAGTGAAAGTTGGTTGTAAGTGGGTTTCACGGAAATTATTCCCTTGGAAAGCACTTCCGTCGAAGCTCGCTAGGAGTGCCATCGTCTGCCATAATTTCCCGGATACTGTCCCCTTTCCCGGTGGCCCAACGCGTTCAAAGGTTGGCTCGAAGGGCATTTCGGACCTCACCCTATCTGACTGCTCGACTCTTCTTGCTGCCCTGAATGACTTACCTGAGAAGAAGCTTTACTTCATGCATGTCCCGAGGTTGGAAGGTATGCCGACCATTAGTGGTCACTGTGATGTAATTACTCATCAATCTCTAGATGACCTCAAATTCTCCCGCAAGCCTGTCATCATCGGCGCAGCACCTGGTCATGACTCTCCATTTACGCGCGGACGGAGGATCTTTGCCAACGGCGAATGTAAACGTGACGGACTTCCCCGTCCACACAATGTCGCTGCCACCCGCGTCAAGCAAAAGAAAAAAGTCCCCCCGAGCAAGCCCATCTCCATCACCAACTCTGACGATAACATGGACTGTGTCGAAACGAAGTCCAAGACCCGCAATTCGCCTGCAGAAACCACCTCACCCTCTCACTCTGAGTCGGTTCAGATAATCTCACCTCCCGTGCTCGAGAAACGTCCCAACCCTCGCCGCAAGTCACAGCGCACCAGGACTGCTGCAAAAAAAAGTGTGAGCGACTCAGAGATAGAGGTGCACGATGTAAGCTCTTGTTCAGGCTCCGAGTTTGTTCCCGACGAAGGCAAGAAGAGTGGTCAGGATGCCATCAACGAGACCTCAGACAGCGAGGGAGACATGGCTGACAGCAAGTGCTCTGAGGGTGAGGACAAGGCCCCATCATGCAAACGCAAGGCCACCCACAGCCTTTCAAAACGCACCACAAAGAGGCACATGGCGGAGTTCTCCCATATGCCATCACTCAAGGCGAAGGGAAAGGCAAAAGCGGTCAATGTGGTATTATCTCGCCCTTCCTCTGAGGAGCTCGAGCTCCCAATTCTGGCAACTCGCTTCCAGAAGGATGGTCCTTCGTCCCATGTGAAGGACCCTGGCTCATCGATCCAGGTCCTGGTGGGCGACTCACCTCAAACTACCTGCCCCACAAACTTGGACATTGCTGGTCCTGCGCTGCCGCTCCCTGCACCTCCTTCAGCTCCCGTTGATACTCCCGCCCAATCCATGCCTCATCCTCAAGCACTTTCCATTCCCGCGCCCCCTCCTCAAGGTGCCTCAAGTTTCCCAAAGCTGCCTCGCCCAAAACCAACCTTGGTTACCAAGAAAGCTGAGCCGACAGCCAGTAAGGATGACTCCATCGATCCATTCAGTCGCCATAAACAAAACAAAGCTGAAAACGTTTCTTCCCTCTCAGCCAACCTCGTTGCTGCTGAAGAAGGGCGCACGCCGACTACTATTGTGCAACCTGTTGAAGGCATGTCAGGTCCCATGCAAGCCACTGCAGATGGATCGGATCTCACGCCAACTGCTGTCAGCACATCAGGTCTCACGCAGGCCACCACAGGCGAAAAAGGTCTCGTGCAGACCGTTGGTGCCCCATGTCTTACAGACGGTACAGTCCCTTCGCTAATCGTCGCACCACCTGGTGACGTCCAGGCTCCTTCAAATGAAGCGCAAAACTGCCCCGCACCACAACCTAAGGCCTTCTCTTATCCCCCTTCCCAACCTGCTAATTCAACGCAGTTACTATATAACCGCGTGCCACACCCTCCGCCATACTTCCCTCCGCTCCCACCTGTGCAAGGATTCACGGATGCGCCGATGGCTGCCACTCCACCTGGTACCTTCAAGCCCAGTGACACACAAGCTCCTCCTCCTCCGTTCGGAGCTCAAGATGGTGCGCACGGGAATTATAACGGTGACCACACACACTCGGTGGGTAGATGGTATGGCCCTCATGGCCCTGATCCTCGCTTTCCAGGTTATCCCAACGCCTTCTTCGGTCCTTATACTCCTTGGGGCCAATACCGTAATCTTCCTCCCTTCCTGCCTGGTGATCCACAGCATCTCACGACATTCGATAGGAACCCGGCATACGACGCTGCCAGATACTTTTACCGTGGACAGTCCGGCATGCTTCCTGTCCAGTTACCGCCACCCCTTCAGGGTCCCCAAGAAGGCAACAAGGAGCCAGCACAGTTGAAGGAAGGCCATCAGGGGCCGGGTGGTTCGTCTGGAAATTAGTGAGGTTTACCCGTTATTACATTCATCATACCATTATTGTAGCTGTGTCTTATGTTCTCGCGATTCCATGGTTCTCATAAATGGGTGTCAATTCGATCTGCTTGGTTTACAGCATGCGGTGGGAGCTAACTACATCAACAAGAAAAAGAAACAGTGATCTATGGATTGCTTGGTCAGTGTAAAAAATGTCTGGAATGAGCGCATGGAATAGGCATACCAGCGGTGAGCCATGGGGAATCGCTCAGGGTCACTTGAAAACATGGGTGTGACAGTGAAGAAAGTGCCGCAATGGATGGGTACAAGCCTTACACCTGAAAACGACATGGAAGGATGGTACCCAGATGGATTGATGAGGCATGGTTGAAAGCCAGCAAGGCAACATGAAACGAGAGTGATGTAGGTACAGTGGCACAGAGCACAGATGGATCGATAACATCATCTGACATTTCGAGTTGTTCACATCTGAGATATGGTGTAGCTAAGTACATAGGGGATCCACTAACTGTGTGATGTGGGGAACGAGAAGAGTGGATAGGCCATCCCTGTTTTCGGGGGGCAGAGGTCAGCAGGCTGCTACCCGACCAGTCACGGTTCACTCGGGACCAGAGAAGACGAGACCTGCCCAAGTGCGGAAGAACACCCCAGGGGAGCGAACTGGATAATATATTGTACAGGAGCGACAGAATGAAGCAAACAACACTACTAGGGCAAAGGTGGGTGAGGGAGAAAAGCACCAGAGCGGAACAAGGGATGCCCACGGAAGTGGAGCATTTTATCACGTCCGACATCGGAACCTCAAGTTGAGCTACTGCCAGGCTGTTCACGTGCCGTGAGAGATCTGGCCGTCAAAACTGTTTGGGATGGACCCTTGATGGACCAGCGATGGACCTGTGATGGACCTGTGGTGGTGAGCACAACATCCTCAACATGTTGTATTGAACGAGGGATAGTTGTAGGTAACTCTGCAGATGGTCACCAGATGCTCGGGAATAGCTGACTAACCATAATAGGAATTAGCACGGATTGTCTGATGATGCACCAACCTCAGAGGGGTGTTTGCTCCTACAAAATAACCCCCCCCCCCAGGTGTTGAGAATCTTGGAAAACTGCTGCCAAGGGTGCAGAAAGGCCGGAGGACCTTGGAGACCCTGGAAACGAGTCGCAGGAACGTGGGCAGCAGCACGAGGATCGACAACAGGAGAGGTAAACATGTGGGCAGGGGCGACAGTGATGGATGCAAACTGCGTCTCATCCTCAACAAAATTGAGGTGGTTGTGATTGGCCTTGCCACCACGCTTGCCACGAGAACGCTTCTTCCCCTTCTTGTCCGCGCTGTCACCACCCTGCTGCCCAGAAGGCGCTGGATGGGACTGCTGCTGGGACTTAAAGGAGGGATTACCCTCTGTCTTCCTCTTAACGGCGCTGATTTTCTGGGCCTGTTGAGACCCAGAACCGCGGCCTTTGCCACTCATGTTGGAGCGTTGCTCCCAAGATAATGTGGCGGCTGCCACAATT